>JASDQU010819778.1:16358-29977 GCA_032191745.1 Picea mariana
ATCTTATTAATTCGTGTTTTGAAATTATTCTCTTTACATTGTGAAATAGAGATAACAAAGCCTAAAAAGAAAACACAGAATTATATCTCCTTTACCTTTATCCTTCATGACAGTACCAGTTTCAAGGCAGCCTAACATTGAACCCGGTCTTTCATATCAAACCATCATCGCTCTAAATTTATTTAACACTATCTTACAAACATAAAATAACCAGGTTGAGTTAGAACGTTCATGGGTAGAAATTGAGAGAGATATCAGTATTCAGGAAAACTGGGA
This sequence comes from Picea mariana, assembly GCA_032191745.1. Classification (NCBI taxonomy): domain Eukaryota; kingdom Viridiplantae; phylum Streptophyta; class Pinopsida; order Pinales; family Pinaceae; genus Picea; species Picea mariana. The sequence goes on from JASDQU010819778.1 coordinate 16,635, forward strand.
ATTTTAACAGAGACAGTTGAGAAACCAATTATAGTCCTCACCTTTTAATCATTGATTTTTATGTCCTCAACTTCCTCTATCTTTTCATATGCCTTGACAGTATACTTTAGAACCTTAAAGTATAAACTCAGGAACAACATATTTTTGTCATCGTTGTCAGGGAACGGAGAAACGAAGCTTTTTCTCGGGGAAGAATGACATTGACACTTTCCTTCTTTGATAGTGAAAAAAGTTTGGAAACCTTATAAGGTTACCTTTATCTTTCACTTGGTAACTCCACATTGTTTAAACTAGCTCTTAACCAGAAGAACGCCAAGAAAAATCCAGACGATAAGAAGATTTCACCTTTTTTCGACCCAGAAAAAATTCTAAAATCAAGAAGATACTTTTGGGAGACTGCCTCATCGAAAAATAAAAATTATCAACATAAATTTACACAGTCTGGCTCTGAAGATCAACACGGTGAATCAAGTATTCCACCCCCTTACGGGAAATACTCCACTGATAAAGTTACAACCCCTGAATCAGATTTGGTTCTGCCCATTTTTAAGACCGAAGATTTATCATTCATTTCCCATACCAATAGAAAATGAATATCTACCTCACTTCCTATTGCGACTGACTCTCCCTTGCTTCTCGAGCTTTGATTCCCCACCTCTCAAAAATCAAACAATTATCCTATATATCTCGACTCAACTTCTGTTGATTCTCCTATATTTTCACCTTGTGATTCTGAAGGAACCAGTCCACATTCCCCAAGCTCCTTTTTCTCAAGTTTCCTCCCCGTCGATAACCAATTTCTTGAAACCCTTCCTTATAACCCCCAAAATTTTACCACTAAAGCCACAATGGTCACAGCTGGAGCAGGTGGGGAAGGAGGTGTTGTCACAGGTGGTCTAGGAGGAGGAGCAGGCGGCCAAGTATCGATTCCTCAGATACTTGCAAAGGTTGTTGCAAGATATTCCCCTCTGGTTCTACCAGTCCCTCTCCATGATTTACCAGAAAATTACATGAAAAACCTGCGAAAGTTGACGGGAGAGGGCAATTTAACAGTAGTTGAACACTTCGATCAATTCGTTGACATTCTTGTATTAGAACATGAAGATGTTTACTCCAGACTCTTGGTTCAAACCTTTGAAGGGAAAGTAAGAACCTAGTTTCGAGGCCTAGCAGCTGGATCTATACCTTCATATGATGAACTTGAAAACGCTTTTATTAGATAGTGGGTTGAGCAGAAAGACCATCTTTATTACCTAACTGAATTTGGAGCTCTTCAAAAGAAAAAATCTGAATCAGTTCATGAGTTTACCCAATGATTCAATAAATTGTACAATAAGATCCCAACCGAGGTTAAACCCTCACAACCTGCAGCGAAAGTGACTTTCGCTGGAGCTTTTGACCTCGACTTCACCCTATTATTAAGGGAGAGAAGATTAGTAGATCTCACCAAGATTCAAGATGATGCCTTGGAAATCGAATCTAATATGATGGCATCAAGGAAGCTGAAAACCAAATTTGAGACTGGAAACAAAGAAATCAGGAGATATAGGGAGCAAGGAGGACCCTCTGGATTAGGAAGATCCTCAGAAGAAAAAATGGATGATATGGATAGAATCATCAAAGAGCTGTCAAAGAAAATATCGAGAATGGAACTAGATCAAGCTAAGAATGAACATTACCCTAGAAAGGATTTCAAGAAGAACCCTAATCCTCAAAACCACCAAAAACAAATTAAAAATGAAGATCAAAAAATTCAAACCCCTTTTAAAAGAGAAAACTTTTTAGGAGGACAAGACGTGGAGGATTTTGAGGAGTTAGAAGAGAACATGAACAATCTTGGTGATGACTACTTACAACCTTATATAATAAGACACGATTACGAAAAGTCTTTGACTACAAAGTATAGGATTGAGAGTAACAAGAACAGCGGTGTTTCAGAAGATTCAACCTATCACGGAATAGCGGATGGTATAATGGCTGAGCTCCACCAGAAGTACAACCTAAGACCTAGAAACAGGGTTTCCGCAACGATTCTAGTTAAAAAGATACTGCTGAGGGTTGAAACTAACCAAGCGATTTCAAAAATCACTGAAAAATAGACTGAAGGGACTAAGACCACTAACATACAGTCTATTAAAACAAAGACAGCGGAAATGCCACCCTTAAGAAAAATAAAAATAGACACCCCTATTACCGAAACAAAGGCCCCTCAACCAAGGAAGGCTGAAAAGAAAGGGTTGGAGACTCAAACGATGGAAATCGAAAAAACCATTGGAAGTTTTAATCTAGAGAATGAAATCAATAAGATCAAAATCCCTATTCCCCTCGTCGAACTGGCCAAAAACCCGATATATCGAAAACAAATTGCAAAAATTATTAGTTTTTCGTAAAATGAAAGTTAGGCCGATGTTATTAACTTAGAAGATGATAAGCCTAACATAATTTTAGGCCCACACTTCGAAGGTGCCAAAGACAATGTTGCATCTTTCTACATCACTTTGACTATCTTCGACCATCTGCTCCATAACTGCATGCTATATTATGGGGCCTCTCACAATGTGATGCCTAAAGCAATCATGGACATACTCGGCCTTGAAATCACTAGGCCTTATGGAGATTTATATTCATTTGACTCGAGGAAAGTCAAGTGTATAGGAATGATTAAAGACCTAGTCGTAAACCTTGCACAGGTACCTGCAAAAGGCATTTTAATGGACATGGTTGTCGCAGATATACCCCCAAAATATGGCATGCTCTTGTCCCGGTCTTGGGGTGCTAAACTTGGAGGTTCTCTTCAACTTGATATGACATACGCAACAATTCCATTTTTTGGAGGATAGTTCAGGCGATTATACAGGGAAACCAGGGTAGCATTTATGGTTACTGACCCTCTCAGCCCAAATAATTATCCTATATATATTGTTGATCAAGATTTAGGTAATTGTATATTATCTATAGATGATGATGTTGATGCATGTATAGAACAAAGTTGTATAGGAAATAAAAAAGAAAAAGAACAAATAGAACAAGATGTATATAGCACTGGTGTTTGGAAAATGTTTTTGGATGGTGCCTCATCTTATCTTGGAGCTGGGGCTGGATTAATTTTTGTGGCACCTAATAACCAATTTTTTATCCCTTTCTCTTATAGGCTACAGTGTAACATTGACCACACTAATAACGTATGTGGGTATGAAGCTCTAGTGTTAGGGTTAGAGGCCGCTAGGAGAATGAAAATTAAAAACTTGAAAGTTTTTGGTGATGCAAAGTTGATCGTGAAACAGGTTAATCACCAGTACCAGGCCAAACATCCTAGGTTAAGGTCATATCAAAATTTTGTTTTGGACCTAATCGAAAAAAATTTCTCCTCTGTTAATATTCACTTCATTTCGAGAGTAGAAAATCAACAAGCGGATGCTTTAGCCAAAGTTTCTTCAACTTTCGCACCTCCCACTGCTTTCAAACTAAAATATCATATAAAAATGAGGCATGGGCCTTCCATACCCAATAACATGAAACATTGGCAAGTCTTTGAGGATGATGAACAACTCCAAAAAAATTTAGAAACAGTAGACGATTTCGTCGAAACGCATGTTGACCAAGAGAACCAAAATGATCCTATTTGGATCATGCAAGAAGGGGAAGACCCCTAGGAGTTCCAAGATAAAATCGCTAATCACCGTATTCTTGATTTAAAAAATAATCATATACCCAAAGGCCTGATTCCCTTAGAAAGTCTCTTTAATCATGATGACATCCCTTTGAATACTACCTTATAGCCTCAGCTGGAAGAGGTTGAAGATTGCAATATAGGCACTGAAGAGAGTAATAGATTAGTTAAAGTATCCAGGTACCTGTCTCCCAAAATCAAAAGTAAATATGTTGAGTTGCTTAAAAAATACAAAGATGTTTTTGCCTAGTCTTATGACGAGTTGAGAACTTATGATACGACTATCATGGAACATAAAATTTCATTAAAACCAGGCGTCAAAACTTTTAGGTAGAAACTCAAGTAGATTAACCCTATCTTATTACCGGTGATAGAAAAAGACGTCAAAAAACTCTTGGATGCTAAAATCATAGTCCCACTGAGATATTATGATTGGGTAGCTAATTTAGTCTCAGTGAGAAAGAAAAATGGTGAGATCATACTGTGTGTCGATTTCAAAAACCTGAATCGATCATCACTCAAAGACAATTACCCTTTACCTAAGATGGATCACGTTTTAGAAAAAGTAGTTGGAGCTAACAGAATGTCTATGATTGATGGTTTTTCAGGTTACAATTAGATCACAGAGCATCGGGACGATAAAGAAAAAAATGCTTTCGCTACCCCTTGGGGTACTTTTATGTATGATAAAATGCCTTTTGGTGTAATGAATGTAGGGGCAACTTTTCAGCGAGCCATGGATATTGCTTTCGTGGGTGAGAGAGATAAGTTCATTATTATCTATCTTGATGACCTAGCTATGTTCTCTAAATCTGATGCAGAACATCTAATGCACCTTAAACAAACCTTTGAGAATTGCCGAAAAATTGGTTTGTCACTCAATCCCAAGAAATATCATTTCACAATGAAAGAAGGTAAACTCTTGGGACATATCGTGTCTAAAGATGGAATCAAAATCAATCCAAAAAGGGTTGAGGCAATAGACACTATAAATTTTCCTAGAAATGTAAAAGAAATTCAGTCTTTTTTAGGAAAAATAAATTTCTTGAGGAGATTCATCCCTAACTTTGTTAAAATTGTGAAATTGATAACAGATATGCTCAAAAAGGACAGTGGAGTGAAATGGACAAGCGAAGCCAAAGCATCATTTCAATGCATCAAGAAAGTAATCAGCGAAGCACCAGTCTTGGCGAGCCCGGATTACACAAAATAGTTTTTTATTTTTTCTTTTGCTTCAGAACATACTATCGTAGCTGTATTGTTACAAAAAAAAGAGGAAATTTTTGAACGGCCTATTGTGTTTTTTAGCAAAAATCTCAGAGATGCTGAGTTGAAATATGATATATTGGAGAAACAGGCCTATGCAATGGTGAAATCTCTCAAGGCTTTCAGAACTTACGTGTTGCACTCAAAGATCATTGCTTATGTACTCTCTAGCTCTGTTAAAGATATCCTGGTGCAACCAGATAGCGATGGAAGAAGAGGCAGGTGGTTAGCTAAGATCCAGGAGTTTGACCTAGAAGTCAAACCAACAAAAATTATCAAAGGTCAGGGTTTGGCCAAATTACTTGCTGAATCGAATTTAAAATCACTTGGGATAAATCAGCTGCAAGAGAACGATGGATTTCTAGAAATAGATGAGCTTGATGTCACTGCAACTACAACCGAAATTCAAGACAAGTTTTCTACTTCAGCCTAGTATCTCGACATAGTCCATTACCTACTTACGCTTCAATGTCCTAGTGATTTAACCCCATCTAAATCTAGGACGCTAAAGTTACATGATGTAAAATACTGTATCATAGATGCTAAATTGTATTGGAAAGACCCCTTGGGTTTCCTACTGAGGTGTTTAGTCGAAACTGAAACAGAAGGGGTTATGGATGAATTCCATGTCGGAGTGTGTGGAGGACATCATGCGTGGAGAGAAACAGCTTATAAAATCTTAAGAGTTGGATATTACTAGCCCAAATTGTTCACAGAGATGAACACTAAAGTCTGAAATTGTGTCCCTTGTCAGTTGTTCACAAGCAAACAGAAGGTCCCATCTTTGCCCCTTATTCCAGTTAAAACCGAAGCCCCGTTTCAGCAATGGGGACTTGATTTCATTGGATAAATTCATCTACACTCCAACACGCAGCACAAATGGATCCTAACTGCTACTGATTATTTCACTAAATGGGTGGAAGCTATCCCCACAAGAAATGCAATTGATTCGGTAGTAATCAGTTTTTTGAAAGATAATATTTTATCCAGGTTTGGTTGTCCTCGAAAGATAGTCACTGATAATGTGCAAGCATTTAAGTTGATGGCCATGATAGATTTTTTCCAAAAATATAACATAGTACTAGTCTGGTTGAATCATCTAACAAAAGCCTGGTTACCGTGATAAAAAAGGTTTTGACTGAAAACAAGAAAGCGTGGCATATCCATTTAAAATATGCTCTATGGGCCAACAGAATAAGTAATAAAAGATCAATTGGGATTTCCCCTTTCCAGATGGTATATGGCACCGATGTCATTTTACCAATAAACCTTTCTCTGCCAGTAATGAAACTCTGGAAAGATTCAAATGAAGAACCCAATGACGTTACCATAAGGATAAACCAGCTGGTCGAAGTTCAGCAAAATAGGGTCGAAGTGAATGAAAGGTTGCAAAGATATCAGGATAAAATGAAGGCCTTATTCAATCAGAAAGCTAAAGATAGAGAATTCCTCACTAGCAACTTGGTCCTAAAATGGGAAGCCAAGAAAGAAGACACTGGAAAACATGGCAAATTCAATTCGATTTGGTCTGGCCCATACAGGATTTTGGTCTTTGAAGGAAAAAATGCTTGGTTATTAGAAAACTTGGATGGATACATTCTCAACACCCCTATAAATGGGCGGCATCTTAAACACTTCATGCAATAATGTGTTTCTAAATTGTCATTGTACATACCAGCTTGTTTTCATGCTTTTTGTATATATTCCAAAAAAAAAAAAGCTCAAACAAAGAAGTTTTTGAAATAATAAAAAAAGGGGACTTAAGAAAAGGTTATAAAAGATAATTAAGAAAGTCTCTAAGAACAGTCATATGTACAACAGTTTTTCTAAAAAAAACAAAAAAAACCCTTACCCTCCCCCTAACCACAGTAAAGCCTTTTTCCCGCCTAACCATGGATGTCTAATCATAAAGTTTCCTGAGAACAGAGGGGTCTCGCTTTGGTTGTGAAACTCTCAAACAAACTTTCAAGAAAAGAGAGTAGGTTGTGTTTTTATTTCTTTGACTTTAGTTGGATTAGAAACATGTCTAGGTTGATCCTAAACTTATTAGTTATCCTAACAGGAATGACTGATCAGTTTTTCTCAAGGAAGTTCCCTAGACTAGATGACAAAGGGTTTCCCTTAAGAATCTCCCTGAAGCCCATGATTTTTTAAGGCAGATGAGAAGATTAACCCAGAGCTATTTAAATGAGTTGACAGACTTTGTTGTTAATAAAAAAAGGGTTTCTTCAAATAGATATCTTCCCGAGTGTGTTGCATACTCATTGACTACCCCCACTTCAAAAAAATAAAAAAATGAATACAGACAGATGGTGAAAGGAAATTCAATATTGATTTCCCCCATCTAGTTCAAAGAGATGAAGAAAGGAAATTCATTATATTGATTTCCCTCATCTCAGCATTTAAATGCTTGGAAACAATGAAGTGGTGAAAGGAAATTCAATGTGGGAAGTCAGATAACTTCATCGGGGTACTAAACAGGCTCGCTGGCAGTGAAGCAATATCCTCATATCTGATAAAAGCTGTTATACATGAGTTACAAGATGCTCTGGTAATTTCTCTTCTTTTCGACTGGATTTTATCATAGGTTTCTGGGATATCCTTACCAGACAAAACGCAAATAATTACCTTGATGCAAACAGAATCATGTGAAACCTAATAGGATGGTTTATTTGGTTTTGATTATCTTACACAGATTTGAGGTCAGTTTCAAGAGAATAAATCTATTGAAAACCCAGCTCGAGATAGTCAGAATTTGTGTTTTTGAAGAGTTTTTCAAGGTTAACATTGAGACCCAAATCTTGTTCGGATTTTCTCCTAATCTGTTTCACAGAGCCAAATCATTGACTCTGTTACCCAACGAAGGCACTTGGTCTACATGTTCTTCTCATCCCACAAGGAGATGAGATCCCTAGATGGAGCCTAATGTTGACACGAAGTTTAAATTTTTCTACCCTCTAAAACTGGAGCTTCATCTTTTCCTAAGTCATGGAGCCGCCCTTAGTCCAAAAAAGGGGAGTCAGAACCTTCCGTTCCTTTTCGGGTTTTGAGATTTAGTTTTTCTCGAGGTATGATCTTCAACCATCCTAATTTCCCAGTGTCGAAATCCCAAAACCGTTTAACATATTAAAAAAATATAAAAAAAGGGGGGGGGAGAAATAAATGTTACATTTTTCGTCGCGTTCCACAAAGTACTCTTTAATCCATAATTAATTAAACTCCTAAACACAATTATCTTTCCCTTAATCTTTCATGTTTCGGGTTTATTTCTACTAAAGCATTTTCGAACTCTCAACCTTCGAACTCCCAATCCTTGTTTCTTTGAAAAGTTAAAAAAGTAATTAATCATTAATATTGATTAATCAAAGCATTAATACGTGATTAGCGCTTCACTAATCTCATCACAATTTCACGATCCGGGGTTTGCTATGACATATCTCCTGACAACAGGATCCCCGAAGTTCTGAAATGCAAAATCATGTTTTCTTTAAAACAAAGTCTAAGATTAAGGTTAAGTTGTTTTCAAAACAGGATTAGTGATAACTAAGCTGCCTTTCGTATTTCAAGAATTGAGGAAGACAGTGATTTTCGAAATTCCAGTTTCAAAATTGTCGATATACAACAGTATTAATAACGGATAAATGGAGATATTTTTTACGCGAAAGCATATCTCCAGACATGTCTTTCTATTAAAGCATTAATTTTTCATCGCATGCGTCTATACACTCGTTATAACACAAATTAAGGGTTAATAAGGTCCTGCGTTTCGAACTTCATTCGTATCCTTTACATCTGTAGAAAGTTGCATTTATCCATTTTTATACACAGTTTCTCTGTAAACAGGTTTCTGGTCCAGTGAAAATATCATGGCACCTAAGAAGGCACCCAAGAAAAGCGAGGAAGTTCCAGAAAGCTCGAGTCTAGACAGAGACGTTGTATCTGATACAATACCGCATGCCATCAATTCCATAAAATCCTGGAGGCAAATTTTTGAAACTCTGGATTATGAAATTAAGAATTTCCCTCATGATTTTGACAACAAACTTCAATACATAGTGGAGTCTGAGCTTCACAAAGTGGCTACACGGCCATGGCTCATGACTTATAACGACATGATTAGTTGGGCCTTAGAGAGAACATACGTCCAGACAAGAAGCATTCTGGACAGTCGAGGGCTCATCATTGGCTCTTTCAGACCAGAGCATATACAAGTAATGTATAAATTGTCTCCCAGTCCCAAGTATATTTATAATAAAGATTTCATGAGTGATTTTCAAAGGAAGGAATGTTTTGAGTTAGACCAAACGTATCCTGGCATAATCAAAGACTGGTGGATAAATGAAGCAAAATTCAGGGCTGACACCCATGGTATTTACGCCACAGCCTCATTAAATGAGTATATGGTCTATGTGGTGACGATGTTATGTAGACTTTTCGGGAAGAAAAGTCCTACCCATTTCCCTGCAGAATGGGTACCTCTTTTGCACGAGGTAGCAGAAGGTTACAGCTTCAATTGGGATAAGATTTTATGCGATAACATAGTGAAGGAGGTCATGGAATATCAGACTGCAAGATCCAAAGGCTGACCAGTAGCCTTTTATATGTCTTCATACATCATGGATTCTATATGCTTCACAACTCCTTTCCCTTTGATGAATTTGAGTTGGAATCGGACTTACCTGGAACCTATTCATGAATATCATTCTAAACTTTGGGAATAAAATGCCAAGGACTCATTCTATGAAATCTATCATTCTGTGGTAATACCACTACATCAGACGTTGTACGGCTATGCACCTCCCCGCATTTTAGAGTTAGTCATAGGAAGCCTCAAGGTAGTTGTTGATTGGTTTATAGAGGATAATTTCTCCTACATCAGAGTTTTCAGATGTTCAATCCCTCCACATGCACTCCCAAAATTCCTCCCTGAGAGACTTGTGTGCAGGGAGGTAGCTCATCAAATAGTAACAGGTGGAATTGGGATAGAACTAAATATGTCTCAAAAGAAGTCTTTGCCAATTTTTCCCGTTCAGATTGGGAAATTTTCGTTACTCAACTTGGGTCATTCCAAAGTTGAAGTGGCAGTGCTGGAGGAGGTCAAATTGGTAGACCTCGAGAATAGGAAGCACGATCCTTACCAGTTAGTGGGAAAACATATGGCCCGCTGTAATATGAAGGCTTATGAACATGAGAATCCCCCTTGTGATGACATGTTCAAAGGGACTAGGACCTATGAGGAGGTGTTAGAGAGGGTACAGACACTGTCGTCCGAATTGCAAGCTAATTTTCATATATTCCAGAAGCATAGATGGAGTGGTTTGCCTAAAGTACTCCAAGGAGAAGCAATCACCCTTCCTCGGGAACAAGAGGATACTCTTCCAGGCCTTGGACAAGAAACATAGGATAAAGTCAACCCCGAGGAAATACAGGAGACTGAAAGGTATTCACAAAATGAAGAGGCCTTACAGATAGAAAATCCAGAGATGGAAATAAAGAGGAGGTCTGGGACACCTCTCAAGTTCAGTAAGTCCACTCCCCCTTCATCACCTATTGTTGATGTCAATATACCTAAGGCCATAGGAGAAACAAGATCTACAGATCTAGGAAGTCCCATAGCTTCCTTAACCCCTTTATAGTCCACCTTTGGACTCCCACAGATAAGATCCATATATGTTAATGATCTCACCCCTATCTCCAGAGATGAGATCCCTCCTTCTGATTATTTTTTCAGAAAAAAGAGGAAGGTTGTTCTAAAACAAGAGATGTATATGCGAGAGGGGGGTATGGTGAAGAAGCATAGGATCTTGGTAGATGGCCAGAATTTGGAGGAGGAGGATTTCATTACAGAGGTAGCAGGCTCCATGGGAGCCATGGAAACAACAAACCTTTTTACTGTGGATTGTTGGCAAATATTTAACAGACAGCGAATGGCATAAGTACAGGAAAAATGTACAGAGGATTGTTGCCATGTTTTACAGGTAGCATATACTTGTCATTGATGGAAAGTATAGTAGTGATGATGGATTGAGTATAGCAGTGATGATCATCGCAGCGATGATCAGCGGTGTAGTGATAATCGGGGAAGAGCAACAATATCTTCCTGAATTCCCGATGGTTGTCAAATCTGAATAAGAGCATGCTGATGAGGTAGGCCCGTAAGGTTTGAGAAGAATTTATGTTCGTTGGATCCCCTTCAAATCCCCGATATAACGAGGGTCGTCATATCTGAATGTAGACAAGAAGAGCGCATTGAAGAGGAGGATAGATCTCAGACGTTAGATCCAAGCACAGGACCCGACCATCGTTGGATCAAGGAGAACCTGCACGCTCTTTAAAGTACAAGGAGAAGTGGGCATACAAAATTTTGAAAGAAGGAGGACCGTCCATTTACGGGTAGGAAAAGTGGAGATAGATCGTCAGTTCACTGACTAGAGAGTCAAAGGAACAATGTTCCCTAACCTCTCGAAATCGCGATATGCGAAATTGCAATTTAATCTCAGCCGTCAGATTAAGGTTGAATCTGGACCATTGATTCCAGTCCTTGTCGGAGTTTCGGGGATCAAGAGTTGGAAATGTCAAGTAATATCATCCACAGGAATCCCAATTTCGTGATATGCAAAAGCACGACTTAATCGCATCCATTGAATCAAGATCAGATATGGACCATTGATCCAACCCCATATCAGAGTTTCGCAAATTGCGACATGGAGAGACAAGAAACAATGCAACAATAATTGTGAAATCACGATTCAATCGCAACCGTTGAATCAAGATCAGATCTGGACCATTGATCCAACCCCATATCGTAGTTTCACGAATCGCGACATGGAGAGACAAGAAACAATGCAACAGAATTGTGAAATCACAATTCAATCACAACCATTGAATCAAGATCAGATCTGGATCGTTGATCCAACCCCATATCGGAGTTTCGCAAATCGCAACATGGAGAGACAAGAAACAATGCACCAAGAATTACAAAATCATGATGTAGTTGCAACTGTCAGATCAAGATGTGATCCGGACCGTTGATACGACTCCATTACGGAGCTTTGTGGATCGAGACTTTGAAGTGACAAAAACACTGAACGTCAAGAATGTCGAAATCACGATATGCGAAATCCCGGAATAATCTGAACCGTCAGATTAAGTGTTGATTGGAGGGTTATTGTTCTCTCTCACAGTTAACTCCTTAGTTTCGAATCTGTTAGCGAAACGGACTCATGATTGTCAATTAGTTTGCATTTCAGTTGTTGAGACGGTTGTCTTCGTTTTTCCTAAGGAGATGGGAAGTGGAACCGCCATGAGTTTGTATAAAATAAAATGAGACAGACAGCATGAGGTTAGTCGTTCTGTATGAAAAACGAATGAGACTGTAAGAAAGGAAAGATTATGGAAGGTGCAATGTAAGATTGAGAATATGCACAGTGGGAGATAAAACTCAGAGAAGAGTAGCAGATGATGAAGAGAACTTGAAGCAGAGAAGAATGATGGAACAAATTGATGCAGAGCAGACCTGCTGAACAGACAAAGGAAGAGCAGAATTGCATAACAGTTAGAAGAGGACCAGACTTAAAGAATAAAGAAATATTGGTAAGAACTGATTTATCTGTAAAGTTGACTATTTATTTAGTCATTCATATTCTAGGGAGCTTGGGAGGTGCTCGGGAGGACTGTTGTCCTCAGAGGTTCAAGTGAGAGCTTGAACACAGGAAGTTGTAGCTTCCATCTGGTTGCAGCCAGAGAAAACAAGGTGGTAGGGTGGTGCAAGGGAGAACAAGTGTTCTCTGTTATACAGGTTGGAGCCTGTGTAATTGGAAGTTGGTGCTTCCATCCAGTTGGTGTTGGAACATTAAGGGAGTTGGTGCTTCCTTCTAGTGGGTGCTAGAGAAACCAGAGATTTGGTGCTCTCAAACAAGTTGCATCTTGTAAAATAGAGGTAGCAGCCTCACATTGAGTTGGTGCTCAATTATAGATGATGTACAAAACTTAAAAGACTGCCTATCATTTCGAAGAAGAAGAGGTTTCTCCCTTTATGGGTTTCCTTGTGAAAAACTGTCTCTGTGTACAGCTTATGTGTGACTGATGCTCTTTAATTTTACTGTCCATATGCTGTATATTGTTGATGATCAGTTGAAGAAAGATTAATAATGTTTTTAATAGACTTATAATTGTTAAGCTCAATAACAACTGATTCACCCCCCCTCTCAGTTGTTTTAGTAATTTAAACAATTGGTATCAGAGCGGGTTCCTTTGATTAAAAGGTAGATCTGTAAGCTTAAACATGACAAGTCATGAAGGGACTTTAGCCTCTAAGCCCCCTTTGTTTGATGGAACAAATTTTGCCTTCTGGAAGATTAGAATGAGAACATACTTAATGGCCTTGGGTGTTGATGTTTAGGATGTA
>JASDQU010819778.1:50058-61633 GCA_032191745.1 Picea mariana
AAAGGATTAAATTTCTCTATTACTGATTCACCCCCCCTCTCAGTAATCCAACAATTGGTATCAGAGCAGGTTCGTTCAGGAAACAATTTAACCACTGGAAGGAGATCATGGATTATTCTGAGAATGGAGTACCAATGTTTAATGGTCAGAATGGTTTTAAGTATGAGATGTGGAGCATAAGGAAAAATGTGTTTTTACAGGCACATGGACATTATATTTGGTTATTAGTTGTTACGGGATATGATAGTTCAAAAAGGAAAAAGACTGTAGCCAAGAAGGAATTGAAGAAGAATAAAAAAATAGCAATGGATTTCATCTGGGAAGGATTACCTAATCTGGTAAGAGAAAAGGTTGGTAAATGTTCATCAGCCAAAGAAATTTGGGATAAGTTACATGACATATATTCTTCACCCATCGCAGATTCAGAAAATGCCAAAGAAGATGTAGATACATAAAAAGAATAAAGATGCTCATTGTTGTTCCTGAGTTTATACTTTAAGGCTCTAAAGTATATTGTCAAGGCATCTAAAAACATAGAGGAAGTTGAGGATAGTTATATCAACGACTAAAAGGTGAGGATTATAATTGGTTTCTCAACTGTCTCTGTCGAAATTCCCAGTTTTCCTGAATACTGATATCTCTCTCAATTGCTGCCCATGCATGTTCTAACTCAACCTGGTAATTTGCTGTTTGTAAGATAGTGTTAAATAAATTTAGAGCGATGCTAGTTTGATCTAAAACATCGGTTTCGGTGTTAGGCTTCCTTGAAACTGGTACTTTCATGAAGGTTAAAGGTAAAGGAGATATAATTCTGCGTTTTCTTTTTAGGGTTTGTTATCTCTATTTCACAATGTAAAGAGAATGATTTCAAAACACAAATTAATAATATGACTAAATTGAAGGCCATTTCTTGTATTTGAGTTAAATTTATAGGAAAGGAAACATGCGTGATATGAGGAAAAACATAAAGCTATTAACAAGGTGAGGCATCAATTTAAGAGGAATCTCACATTGTAGTAGAAGACTATGAAACAAGGAAAATATTAATGAAGCATATGATATTGAAATCTAAACATTTTCAGGTCTTGTATCTGCTGATAACCGATACAGAGGAAAAACTGTAAATGATTTAAATAACAAGAATAATAATTTCCACAGTAGAGGTTGTACTAAATTGTAGCCAAGCATTCATCAATAAAATATATGAAAGAAAGATGAAAAGACAGGGGAACACATAACTCAGACTTGACAAAATATGGAATCTTCAATCTGCATTTTTATTAATTCAGAGTCTCTTTAAAATTACTTCATCACAATGCCTTTTTAGAGAAAGAAAAAAGCCTTTCTTCAGTCTTCTCTCCTTGTATTTATATAAGGTCATCAATACTTGATGGTTAGCAATCTCCTACTTTTTAGGAGAAAAATAGTTACAAAACTGCAACCTTAACCGTTGCATGATTAACTTTTGTTGGTCTATCATTTCAATAGTATAAGATTTCAAATGATACTTCACTTTTTAGTTTAAGTCTCTCCCTCTGATGTTATACATTCAATACATTTCTCCAGAAAATGAACAACATTTCTAGGAGGTGTCGGAAGATCCTTAGTTTCAAACATATAAAATGTTCTTTGGACCTTTGGAAACTGGTATTCAAAGCCTTTATCGACAAACCTAATCACTTGCAAATTTAAATTGGGCTGTACCACCCATCTGTCTATTAGGTTGGCATCGATTTCCTTCAACTGTGAAATTTCCGCCTGAATCTTCTTCAAGCACTCTTTGCAGTTCAACTGCTGTTTCACAATGTTTATCTGCCCCAGTGGCTCAGAGAAATCATTTCTTTCAATACCTAATGTTTTCTTATCCAAAGAATCAAATATTCCCTCACAGTCGTCTTTGATTTCTTTGACTATGTTCTTATTTTCATATATGTTTGTTTCCCATACCTTGAGCATGTTGTCTCCTCTTATCTATTATGTGACATAAAGCTTTAGATTTTTCTACATCTCTCTGTTTCCTAAACACGCAACTACTTTCTGGAAGGTATTCCTTGTTGCTTTAGCCTCCTTTTCCAGTAAAATAATATTATCAAGGGATTTGCTTACCTCTTGAAAGTAATTCTGGATGATCTCTATTTTATAGATCAATTTCTGCTACTCAACTTCTATCTTTGTATGTGCTTCCAGCGAGAGGGTCTGGAAAGCCTTTAAGTCTACAACCCAACCTGCTGTCAAATTTAACTTATCCTGTAGCTACTTTACAAGCTCCTTTTGCTAAGTAACCTACACCTAACTTGCTTGTATCCTCTGGTTCATTTCATCCAGGCTCGATTTAAGTGATTGAATTTTTTTCCTTTCAACAGCTCTGGCCTACTCCAAGCTTTTATTCACCTCTTCTCTAATATTTTTCTCATGATTCTTTAAATGGTCTTTCAATTGATCTATTGTGTGGTTACTCTTCTTTATCCTTGTTCTCATGTTATCCACAACAAAAAGGTTTGTTGTTTCCATGGCTCCCATGGAGCCTGCTACCTCTGTAGTGAAATCATCCTCCTCCAAATTCTAGCCATCTACAAAGATCCTATGCTTCTTCACCATACCCCCCTCTCTCATATACATCTCTTGTTTTAGAACAACCTTCCTCTTTTTTCTGAAAAAATAATCAGAAGGAGGGATCTCATCTCTGGAGATAGGGGTGAGATCACGAACATATATTGCTCTCATCTGTGGGAGTCCAAAGGTGGACTATAAAGGGGTTAAGGAAGCTATGGGACTTCCTAGCTCTATATATCTTGTTTCTCCTATGGCCTTAGGTATATTGACATCAAAAATAGGTGATGAAGGGGGAGTGGACTTACTGGACTTGAGAGGTGTCCCAGACCTCCTCTCTGTTTTCGTCTCTAGATTTTCTGTCTGTAAGGCCTCTTCATTTTGTGAAGACCTTTCAGTCTCCTGTGGAATTTCCTCAGGGTTGAATTTATCCTGTGTTTTTTGTCCAAGGCCTGGAGGAGTATCCTCTTGTTCCCAAGGAAGGGTGATTGCTTCTCCTTGGAGTACTTTAGGTAGACCACTCTATCTAAGCTTCTGGAATATCTGGAAATTAGCTTGCAAGTCGGACGACAGTGTCTGTACCCTCTCTAACACCTCCTCATAGGTCCTAGTCCCTTTGAACATGTCATCACAAGGGGGCTTCTCATATTCATAAGCCTTCATATTACAGTGGGCCATATGTTTTCCCACTAACTGGTAAGGATCGTTCTTCCTATTCTCTAGGTCTACCAATTTGACCTCCTCCAGCATTGCTGCTTCAACTTTGGAATGACCCAAGTTGAGTAACGAAAATTTCCCAATCTTAATGGGAAAAATTGGCAAAGACTTCTTTTGAGACATGTTTAGTTCTGTCCCAATTCCACCTGTTACTATTTGATGAGCTACCTCCCCGCACACGAGTCTGTTAGGGAGGAATTTTGGGAGTGCATGTGGAGGGATTGAACATCCAAAAACTCTGATGTAGGAGAAATTCTCCTCTATAAATCAGTTAACAACTACCTTGAGGCTTCCTATGAATAACTCTGAAATGTGGGGAGGTGCACATCCATACAATGTCTGATGTAGTGGTATTACCAGAGAATGACAGATTTCATAGAATGAGTCCTTGGCATTTTCTTCCCAAAGTTTAGAATGATATTCATGAATAGGTTTTGGGTAAGTCAAATTCCAACTCCAATTCATCAAAGGGAAAGGAGTTGTGAAGCATATAGAATCCATGATGTATGCAGACATATAAAAGGATACTAGTCAGCCTTTGGATCTTGTAGTCTAATATTCCATGACCTCCTTCACTATGTTATCAGATAAAATATTATCCCAATTGAAGCTATAACCTTCTGCTACCTCGTGCAAAAGAGGTACCCATTCTGCAGGGAAATGGGTAGGACTTTTCTTCCCGAAAAGTCTACATAACATCGTCGCCACATAGACCATATACTCATTTAATGAGGCTGTGGCATAAATACCATGGGTGTCAGCCCTGAATTTTGCTTTGTTTCTCCACCAGTCTTTGATTATGCCAGGATATGTTTGGTCTAACTCAAAACATTCCTTCCTTTGAAAATCACTCATGAAATCTTTATTATAAATATATTTGGGACTGGGAGACAATTTATACATTACTTGTATATGCTCTGGTTTGAAAGAGCCAATGATGAGCCCTCAACTGTCCATAATGCTTCTCGTTTGGATGTCTATTCTCTCTAAGGCCCAACTGATCATGTCGATATAAGTCATAAGTTGTGGTCGTGTAGCCACTTTGTGAAGCTTAGACTCCGCTATGTATTGAAGTTTGTTGTCGGCATCATGAGGGAAATTCTTAATTTCATAATCCAGAGTTTCAGAAATTTGCCTCTAGGATTTTATGAAATCGATGGCATGTGGTATTGTATCAGATACAATGTCTCCATCTGGACTCGAGCTTTCTGCAACTTCCTCGCTTTTCTTGGGTGCCTTCTTAGGTTCCATGATATTTGCATTGGACCAGAAACCTGTTTACAGAGAAACTGTGTATAAAAATGGATAAATGCAACTTGCTATATATGTAAAGGATAAGAATGAAGTTCGAAACGTAGGACCTTATTAACCCTTAATTTGTGTTATAATGAGCTTACAGACACATGCGATGAAAAATTAATTCTTTAATGGAAAGATATGTCTGGAGATACGCTTTCGCGTCAAAAATATCTCCATTTATCCGTTATTAATACTGTTGTATATCGACAATTTTGAAACTGGAATTTCGAAAATCGCTGCCTTCCTCAATTCCCGAAATGTGAAAGGTAGCTTAGTTATCACTAATCCTATTTTGAAAACAACTTAACGTTAATCTTAGACTTTGTTTTAAAGAAAACACGATTTTGCATTTCAGAACTTTGGGGATCTTGTTGTCAGGAGATATGTCATAGAAAACCCCGGATCATGAAATTGTGATGAGATTAGTGAAGCACTAATCACGTATTAATGCTTTGATTAATCAATATTAATGATTAATTACTTTTTTAACTTTTCAGAGAAACAAGGATTGGGAGTTCGAAGGTTGAGAGTTCGAAAATGATTTAGTAGAAAGAAACCCAAAACAGGAAAGATTAAGGGAAAGATAATTGCGTTTAAAAGTTTAATTAATTACGGATTAAAGAGTACTTTGTGGAATGCGACGAAAAATGTAACATTTATTTCTTCCCCCCCCTTTTTTTATATTTTTTTAATATGTTGAATGGTTTCGGGATTTCGACACTGAGAAATTAGGATGGTTGAAGATCATACCTCGAGAAAAACTGAATCTCGAAACCCAAAAAGGAACGGAAGGTTCTGACTCCCCTTTTTTGGACTAAGGGCGGCTCCATGACTTAGGAAAAGATGAAGCTCCAATTTTAAAGGGTAGAAAAATTTAAACTTCGTGTCAACATTAGGCTCCATCTAGGGATCTCGTCTCCTTGTGGAATGAGAAGAACATGTAGACCAAGTGCCTTCGTTGGGTAATGGAGTCAATGATTTGGCTCTGTGAAATAAATTAGGAGAAAAACTGAACAAGATTTGGGTCTCAACGTTAACCTTGAAAAACTCTTCAAAAACACAAATTCTGACTATCTCGAGCCGGGTTTTCAATAGATTTATTTTCTTGAAACTGAACTCAAATCTATGTAAGATAATCAAAACCAAAAAAACCATCCTATCAGGTTTCACATGATTCCATTTTCATCAAGGTAAGTATTTGCGTTGTGTTCGGTAAGGATATCCCAAAAACCTATGATAAAATCCAGCCGAAAAGAAGAGAAATTACCAGAGCATCTTGTAACTCATGTATAACAACTTTTATCAGATATGAGGATATTGCTTCACTGCCAGCGAGCCTGTTCAGTACCCCAATGAAGTTATTCAACTTCCCACATTGAATTTCCTTTCACCACTTCATTGTTTCCAAGCATTTAAATGCTGAGATGAGGGCAATCAATATAATGAATTTCCTTTCTTCATCTCTTTGAACTAGATGGGGGAAATCAATATTGAATTTACTTTCACCATCTGTCTGTATTCATTTTTTTACTTTTTTGAAGTGGGGGCAATCAATGAGTATGCAACACACTCAGGAAGATATTTGTTTGAAAAAACCCTTTTTTTCTTAACAACAAAGTCTGTCAACTCATTTAAATAGCTCTGGGTTAATCTTCTCATTTGCCTTAAAAAATCATGGGCTTCAGGGAGATTCTTAAGGGAAACCCTTTGTCATCTAGTCTAGGGAATTTCCTTGAGAAAAACCGACTAGTCATTCCTGTTAGGATAACTAATAAGTTTAGGATCAACCTAGACATGTTTCTGATCCAGCTAAAGTCAAAGAAATAAAAACACAACCTACTCTCTTTTCTTGAAAGTTTGTTTGAGAGTTTTCACAACCAAAGCGAGACCCCTCTGTTCTCAGAAACTTTATGATTAGACATCCATGGTTAGGCAGGAAAAAGGATTTACTGTGGTCAGGGGGAGGGTAAGGGGTTTTTTTGTTTTTTTAGAAAAAATGTTGTACATATGACTGTTCTTAGAGACTTTCTTAATTAGCTTTTATAACCTTTTCTTAAGTCCCCTTTTTTTATTATTTCAAAAACTTATTTGTTTGAGTTTTTTTTTTGGAATCTATACAAAAAGCATGAAAACAAGATGGTATGTACAATGACAATTTAGAAACACATTATTGCATGAAGTGTTTAAGATGCCGCCCATTTATAGGGGCATTGAGAATGTCTCCATCTAGGTTTTCTAATAACCAAGCATTTTTTCCTTCAAAGACCGAAATCCTGTATGGGCCAGACCAGATCGGATCAAATTTTCCATGTTTTCCAGTGTCTTCTTTCCTGGCTTCCCATTTTAGGACCAAGTCGCCAGGGAGGAATTCTCTATATTTATCTTTCTGATCGAATAAGGCCTTCATTTTATCCTGATATCTTTGCAACCTTTCATTCACTTCGACCCTATTTTGCTGAACTTCGACCAACTGGTTTATCCTTCTGGTAACATCATTGGGTTCTTCATTTGAATCTTGCCAGAGTTTCATTATTGGCAGAGAAAGGTTTATTGGTAAAATGACATCGGTGCCATATACCATCTGGAAATGGGAAATCCCAATTGATCTTTTAGTACTTATTCTGTTGGTCCATAGAGCATATTTTAAATGGATATGCCACGCTTTCTTGTTTTCAGTCAAAACCTTTTTTATCACGGTAATCAAGATTTTGTTAGATCATTCAACCAAACCATTACCTTGTGAATAGTAATATGTGGAGTGTCCTAGTACTATGTTATATTTTTGGCAAAAATATATCATGGCCATCAACTTAAATGCTTGCACATTATCAGTGACTATCTTTCGAGGACAACCAAACCTAGATAAAATATTATCTTCCAAAAAACTGATTACTACCGAATCAATTGCATTTCTTGTAGGGATAGCTTCCACCCATTTAGTGAAATAATCAGTAGCAGTTAGGATCCATTTGTGTTGCGCGCTGGAGTGTAGATGAATTTCTCCAATGAAATCAAGTCCCCATTGCTGAAATGGGGCTTCGGTTTTAACTGGAATAAGGGGAAAAGATGGGACCTTCTGCTTGCCTATGAACAACTGACAAGGGACACAATTTCGGACTTTAGTGTTCATCTCTGTGAACAATTTGGGCTAGTAATATCTGACTCTTAAGATTTTATAAGCTGTTTCTCTCCACGCATGATGTCCTCCACACACTTCGACATGGAATTCATCCATAACCCCTTCTGTTTCAGTTTCGACTAAACACCTCAGTAGGAAACCCAAGGGGTCTTTCCAATACAATTTAGCATCTATGATACAGTATTTTACAGCATGTAACTTTAGCGTCCTAGCTTTAGACGGGGTTAAATCACTAGGACATTGAAGTGTAAGTAGGTAATGGACTATGTCACGGTACTAGGCCGAATTAGAAAACTTGTCTTGAATTTCAGTTGTAGTTGCAGTGACATCAATCTCGTCTATTTCTAGAGATCCGTCGTTCTCTTGTAGCTGATTTATCCCGAGTGCTTTTAAATTCGATTCAACAAGTAATTTGGCCAAACCCTGACCTTTGATAATTTTTGTTGGTTTGACTTCTAGGTCAAACTCTTGGATCTTAGCTAACCACCTGCCTCTTCTTCCATCGCTGTCTGGTTGCACCGAGATATCTTTAACAGAGCTAGAGAGTACATAAGCAATGATCTTTGAGTGCAACACGTAAGTTCTGAAAGCCTTGAGAGCTTTCACCATTGCATAGGCCTGTTTCTCCAATATATCATATTTCAACTCAGCATCTCTAAGACTTTTGCTAAAAAATGCAATAGGCCGTTCAAAAATTTCCTCCTTTTTTTGTAACAATACAACTACGATAGTATGTTCTGAAGCAAAAGAAAAAATAAAAAACTCTTTTGTGTAATCTGGGCTCGCCAAGACTGGTGCTTCGCTGATTACTTTCTTGATGCGTTGAAATGATGCTTTGGCTTCGCTTGTCCATTTCACTCCACTGTCCTTTTTGAGCATATCTGTTATCAATTTCACAATTTCAACAAAGTTAGGGATGAATCTCCTCAAGAAATTTATTTTTCCTAAAAAGACTGAATTTCTTTTACATTTCTAGGAAAATTTATAGTATCTATCGCCTCAACCCTTTTTGGATCGATTTTGATTCCATCTTTAGACACGATATGTCCCAAGAGTTTACCTTCTTTCATTGTGAAATTAGATTTCTTGGGATTGAGTGACAAACCAATTTTTCGGCATTTCTCAAAGGTTTGTTTAAGGTGCATTAGATGTTTTGCATCAGATTTAGAGAACATAGCTAGGTCATCAAGATAGATAACAATGAACTTATCTCTCTCACCCACGAAAGCAGTATCCATGGCTCGTTGAAAAGTTGCCCCTGCATTCATTAAGCCAAAAGGCATTTTATCATACATAAAAGTACCCCAAGGGGTAGTGAAAGCATTTTTTTCTTTATCATCCTGATGCTCCGTGATCTGATTGTAACTTGAAAAAACATCAATCATAGACATTTTGTTAGCTCCAACTACTTTTTCTAAAACGTGATCCATCTTAGGTAATGGGTAATTGTCTTTGAGTGATGATCGATTCAGGTTTTTGAAATCGACACACAGTATGATCTCACCATTTTTCTTTCTCACTGAGACTAAATTAGCTACCCACTCAGAATATCTCAGTGGGACTATGATTTTAGCATCCAAGAGTTTTTTGACCTCTTTTTCTATCACCGGTAATAAGATAGGGTTAATCTTCCTGAGTTTCCGCCTAAAAGTTTTGACGCCTCGTTTTAATGGAATTTTATGTTCCATGATAGTCGTATCATAAGTTCTCAACTCGTCATAAGACCAGGCAAAAAAATCTTTGTATTTTTTAAGAAACTCAACATATTTACTTTTGATTTCGGGAGACAGGTACCTGGATACTTTAACTAATCTAGGACTCTCTTCAGTACCTATATTGCAATATTCAATCTCTTCCGGCTGAGGCTGTAAGGTAGTATTCAAAGGGATGTCATCATGATTAAAGAGCCTTTCTAAGGGAATCAGGCCTTTGGGTATCTGATTATTTTTTAAAACAAGCATATGGTGATTAGTGATTTTATCTTGGAACTCTTAGGGGTCTTCCCTTTCCTGCATGATCCAAATAGGATCATTCTGGTTCTCTTGGTCAACATGCGTTTCGGCGAACTTGTCTACTGTTTCTAAAAATTTTCGGAGTTGTTCATCATCCTCAAAGACTTGCCAATGTTGTATGTTATTGGGTATGGAAGGCCTATGTCTCATTTTTATATGATATTTTAGTTTGAAAGCAGTGGGAGGTGCAAAAGTCGAAGCAACTTTGGCTAAAGCATCTGCCTGTTGATTTTCTGCTCTTGGAATGAAGTGAATATTAACAGAGGGGAATTTTTTTTTGATTAGGTCCCAAACAAAATTTTGACATGAACTTAACCTAGGATGTTTGGCCTGGTTATGGCGATTAACCTGTTTCACGATCGACTCTGCATCACCAAAAAATTTCAAGTTTTTAATTTTCATTCTCCTAGTGGCCTCTAACGCTAACACTAGAGCTTCATACTCACATACGTTATTAGTGTGGTCAATATTCCACTGTAGCCTATAAGAGAAAGGGATACCAAATTGGTTATCAGGTGCCACAAAAATTAATCCAGCCCCAGCTCCAAGATAAGATGAGGCACCATCAAAAAACATTTTCCAAACACCAGTGCTATATACATCTTGTTCTATTTGTTTTTTTTCTTTTTTATTTCCTATACAAGTTTGTTCTATACATGCATCAACATCATCATCTATAGATAATATACAATTACCTAAATCCTGATCAACAATATATATAGGATAATTATTTGGGCTGAGAGGGTCAGTAACCGTAAATGCTAACCTGGTTTCCCTGTACAATCGCCTGAACTATCCTCCGAAAAATGGAATTGTTGCGTATGTCATATCAAGTTGAAGAGAACCTCCAAGTTTAGCACCCCAGGACCGGGACAAGAACATGCCATATTTTGGGGGTATATCTGCGACAACCATGCCCATTAAAATGCTTTTTGCAGGTACCTGTGCAAGGTTTACGACTAGGTCTTTAATCATGCCTATACACTTGACTTTCCTCGAGTCAAACGAATATAAATCTCCATAAGGCCTGGTGATTTCAAGGCCGAGTCTGTCCATGATTGCCTTAGGCATCACATTGTGAGAGGCCCCATAATATAGCATGCAGTTACGGAGCAGATGGTTGAAGACAGTCAAAGTGATGTAGAAAGAGGCAACAGTGTCTTTGGCACCTTCGAAGTGTGGGCCTAAAATTATGTTAGGCTTATCATCTTCTAAGTTAATAACATCGACCTGACTTTCATTTTCCAAAAAAATAATCATTTTTGTAATTTGTTTTCGATATATCGGGTTTTTGGCCAGTTCGACGAGGGGAATAGGGATTTTGATCTTATTGATTTCATTCTCTAGATTAAAACTTCCAATGGTTTTTTCGATTTCCATGGTTTGAGTCTCCAGCCCTTTCTTTTCATCCTTCCTTAGCTGAGGGGCCTTTGATTCGGTAATAGGGTGTTATCGGACTAATCGATAGGTGCGGACACTAACTGATCTCTCTAGATCCACCTAGATCTAGAACAAAACACACCAGAACATGATGCTTTCCTTAAGTTTTAGATATTAAATTTATTAACTAAAGAGGGATAGGTGACATACCATTTAAACGACACTTCCTCTCACCATCACCATCCTAGATCTATTCCAAAAAATAAGGAAATACAGTACAATAATATATCATCACTGAGGTATGCATTCCCATACTCAGAATACAAATGACTCAAAGCATAAATGCTGACATGCGAAGATCCATGTCAAGTAAGACAGGTCATGGCCACCAAACATACACTGTGGATCCATGCCAATATGACTCAAATCTGAACATAGCCACCAAAAATACACTGTGGATCTATGTGTTAAAGACTCA
>JASDQU010819779.1:12130-25494 GCA_032191745.1 Picea mariana
CACATGAATCATCCATAAGCATCATAATCAATTTGTGACAACTATGGGCTAGGGCCACTACATTGATCATTTAGAATAACATATCAAATTTTCCTCTTGTCCAACATAAATACATATGTCCAAAGTTTGAGATCGCATTCATGCATGTAAAGACAAGACAAACATGCTCAAATATTTGGCATGAAGCCAAATGCTAATTTCTTAAAAATCATGCATGTGATTAAATATGATAAGTAAACTCAAAGTGCATGTGGGATAAATGCAATGAGAAAAGGCCAATTAATCTCTCTTAAAAACACAAAATAATTTCATAGGCCAAATTGGCTCCAAGTATGAATAGAAAATACATTGAGCCTAATGATTGGGATATACACATGTGCACCATGTAGGCCATAAAAATTCACAACATACAAAGTCACTCAATACACAATGATGTTTGAGTTTGATATTACATTTGACAATATCCACAACTAGGTTGGGAATATGAATGCAAATGTTTTATTTAGGCCATGAGGAATTGTAGGTCAGTCGAGTTCCATGTTTTTTAAATAAAAAAAATGAAGAGTATGCATCCATGTAACTAGTAATGGCCATGGGTTGGGGCTTCAAAGTATGAGCTAAGGGAAATACCAAGCACCAAATATGATAACCAACCGACATGTGCAAGTGTGGTACAAGTTGAACATAAGTATGAGAAGAAGCATGTCTGATTGTGAGTGACAAAAGAAGCAGGTCAATAAGGGGTTGACTTCATGCCCACATAATTAAAAGTCAGGAAACAAAAGAATACCTGAATCATGCATGTGTAATAATAGACCCAAATATGTGGTTGAGTGTAGGGATGGGTAGGAACTTTTTTGAAACAACAAATTACCCAACACCCAATGCATGAGACGTAAAAATATGAGTCAATATAGACTTAGAATCCTACAAAGTTTTCATGCAAGGCTATATATGGCACAAGGGACACCATTAATAGTCACAAGCCTGAACCCAGTGTAACATAGGACCAAAGTAATGTACCAAAATGAGAAACAATGAACCATGGTTGAGCTTGCTCCCCTCCATATAATAATAATGTAACTAATGACTTAAAAGGGCTTAAAAATTACATATTCAAACTGTTATTCAAATTTTTCCAAGATAGAACTAGGTGAGGCCTAGATCAGATGACTAAAGTAAAGAAAACCCTTTCAGAAGAAGGGTCAAGATAGATCCACAATTAAAATAATAAATACCAACTTACTATCATAACTAGATGGGATACAAACATTACTTAAGTACTATCTTACAGGGTTGAGGGAAACCTGAAGGTTAAAGCCAAAAACAAAACTAATAACAATATCTCAAAGATAAGGACCCAAACTCCATATTAATACATGACAATAGATATACCTCAAAGAAACCAAGGATTACAATGTTACTTGAACTTACATAATCATATCCCACAAGAACTTTCTTACTTATTCAAACTATAGATAATTCCTTCACCAAAAGATCCACGCTACCAATTGTTCTCACAGGAACAACCATGAAGCATTAATACACAATAGAATTGGTTATCACTAGCACAAAGAGTGGCTTAAAAGAATAATCAGAGGAACTAGAGCTTAAAATGGTGAAATGATGGAATGTAAGCATGTGATATAGGTCAAAAACCATGAGAAAACCAAAACAAGCATCCACCACCATTAGATCAAATCGAACAGTTAAGCAAGTGCATAGGTAAAAGTGTTTGGAGTTTGTTAAATGTATGCATAAAATAAAATTAAGGAGAGAGATTACATGGTAATGGAATGATACAACATGGAGGGGATCAATCCCAAGGTAAGCACTATCATCATAGTAAACTCAAAATTAAAGCCAATACATTGTTGGTGTGGGGTCAATAAAATCCTTACGTCTCAATACCACATGCATCACGAGCTCAATACCCAAATCATATATCAAATGCCAACTTAGGTTAATAGAACAATGATCCAAAGGAGGGTTTGAGCTATGATATGCATGTGCTCCAACATGTCACACATGTTGTGATGCACTACGTCGTAATACACCATGGTGATATGCACTACTCATTTCAACCTTGGCTTAATAATTTTTCATACCAACCATATACTAAATTTTCTTGATGATATCAAGTGGTAGGCGTATGGCCACAATTTTTTTATACAAGCCAACCTTGATTCCTTCAAAGCAATAGCCATGTCAATTCATAACATTGAGAGACATATGACTAGTACTATAAACAATAAACAAGTGCAAGATGTGCTTTTATCCGATCATTTGTTATCATATCCATCAACCATAACTTAAGAGGTGGTGATGTGCATGTGCAATAAGACAAATGCCATTAATAATGAATCAAAATATGTTTCATCAATAATGAATCACCCAAATTGCTTCTCCTTAAGATATGCCAACATTCAATTTCATTTCCATCCTTATGACTCCCGATATCATTAAGGGATGGGACCCCCTCTTCATATGTTAATTTATCTAAGGTTTTGTATGTTAATTGCTTCTCCTTAAGATATGCCAACATTCAATTTCATTTCCATCCTTATGACTCTCGATATCATTAAGGGATGGGACCCCCTCTTCATATGTTAATTTATCTAAGGTTTTGTATAAATAAGGTCAAACTCAAAGCAATTATGGAGAGGGATATCACATTTTGGTATGAATCACAATTTTTTTCCATTATATTACATTACTCAAAAAATTAGGTTAACACATGGTGACTTCATAGGAAAAGGCTAGTAATAACAAAATAAAACTCAAACTCATGGTTTTGTAGATAAATATCTCTAAAAGTGGAATCATAAGCAAGTTGATAAAATGTTATGGGTGTAACGTAACAATGAAGCATGAGGAAAAGAGACACACCCATGCATATGTACACTAATATCACTTTACACATTAAAGTGAGTGAAGAATGGGAAATAAAAGATGATAAGTGATAGACTCCACAATCCTACTTCATTAGGAGGAACTCCCTTATGTGTAAACATAAAATTCTAATTCTATTGAATGTGACATATAATGACAAATGGTAAGCATAATGAATCTATTCACCTAAAGCATCAACATCAAG
Source organism: Picea mariana (assembly GCA_032191745.1). NCBI lineage: Eukaryota > Viridiplantae > Streptophyta > Pinopsida > Pinales > Pinaceae > Picea > Picea mariana. The sequence goes on from JASDQU010819779.1 coordinate 15,228, forward strand.
TCCAACTAATGTTATTAGCAATCCAACATGAAAGGAACCTACCAAATCCCTCAATCATTGATTTACCTTATGTCCAGTTAGAAGGGAAGAGGCCCAAAACTTAAGACAACAACAAAGCATAAGGAGAAAAGAAAAAACAACACAAGAAATCAAATTGAAATAAAATCACGACAAACTAAAGTAATGAAAGTAGTAAGAACAACAACAAATTAAAGAGACTAAAAATCATAACCTAACACATAAAGTAAAATCTATGTTAAAACAAAGTGAAAAGCAAAGCTACCTACTAAATTATTTTCTTGATTTCTGGTTTAGGGGTTGTACATTCTTGAGTCAAGATCAACATTGTGCTTCAGATGGGACCTATAAGGAAAATAATATGTTATGATCATCCTTAAGTAGATATGAACTATTATTAACGACAATAGAAATGACATAAGGTTCCAACCAAAGTTTATGAAATTCGATGTGTTTACCCCTATTAGAATGAGAAAAATCCCATAATAATACCCTTTTACCAACATCATAAGTTGCATATTTATCCCTTTCATGAAAATACCTCTTGATTGTTTGATTCCTTTGTTTCATATTAGCCAAATCGTAATTTCTCTACTCCTCTAGGGCTATAAAGGTGTGAATTCTTTGAGACAAATTAGTGGAATTTATCTCTTTGTTCTAAAATTAATGCAAAAGGAAGCCAATTCTAAATCAACATGCATAATAGCCTCTTGACGATACAATAAATGAAATGGTGTTTCACTAGTGCTTATTTTGGTTGTAGTGCAATTTTTCCACAAGGCATAAAGAAACTGGACATGCCGCTAGCGAGATTTTTGTCCTATAGTTTTCTTTAGGATCATAATCATCTTTTTGTTTATAGACTATGCCTAGGCATTTCCTTGGGGGTAATAGGTAGACATGGTGTGATTTTTCACCCCAAATTGGATGAAAAATTAGGTCAGCTTACCAGAAATAAATATAGGTCTGTTATTGGAGACAATATCTAATGGAGATCAAATATAAAAAAAAATAAGTTCAAGGAAGTTGATTGCTTGATCATCTTTCATGTTTTTCAATGGGAATACTTCTAAACATTTCATGAAATAGTTAGTGGGATCCCTTATCTCCCTCTCCCCCTCCCCCTTCCTCTCACTTTCATTGTGAAAGAAAGTACGATATGAGTATGAATATGAAATAAATGATGCAGCTGAGGAGATGTGCATCATACTCGAGATGTAGACTACAAGAGAATAAATAAATGCAAGACAAACAAGTTTCCACCTATAACCCACATTATAACCTTATACTGCACATTGAATCTCCAAATTATTTTCCCACTCATGGCATTATCCTTGATTGGCTATTGTGGTTGGTTTTCATTCATGGCGATTGAGATCAAGCAATAAAGGCATTAAAATGGAAAGGTGCTAAAGGTGATTCTCTCTCTCTCTCTCTCTCTCTACATATATTTCTCTCCCTCCTCCCTTTGATCCAGGTGGCTATTTGTGGCCACCCACCTATTCCAACTGGCTTAATAAAGTTTGTTGGCAATTTACTATGTTTAACAGTTTTTCGGTTCCTAAACATCTGGGGCCATTTTGAGGGCCTAAATAACATTTTTCACGATCAATAACCTAAAATATATCCGAAGGATCTCATTGAGCCTGCAAAATGAATCTCCTTGTCGATACCTTTCCAACGAGCTATCATGCGCCCAAACTAAGATCGTATGCCAAAATTACGCCCTCGGGAAGTTGATACACCAAACTACCCAAAACGGGGTCCATAAAATTGTTGCAATTTCATCTTCCAGGGTTAGGGTTTTGGATTTTATTTATGTTAAAGAGGCCTTTGGAGCCTCATTGTAAAAATCATCTTCTTGTGAATGTGAGTATCCGTCACATCTCTTCTCAAAGATAAGCTACGACCATTCTAGCGAGTCTTTCACTCTGTATTTCTACAGTTTTGTACATTTCACTCATTAATAGAAATTGTGTATTACTGTATCTCTGTGTTTATGGTTATATATTTGATATATCTATTTATATTATTGGATATCTTATATATCTTTGTACATTTATTTATTATATCTCCGCTCTCATTTTGTGCCAAAAATAATCTAGATTAGTGGTATCAGAGCAGGATGCTCTTGATCATTTTTTTTCAATGCATGTCCCCGACGAGGTCCAATTATATAAAGTTGGGTCTCAATCTTGTATCTCTTAAGGACAATTTCTCTCGCACGCCCAAGAAATCCTCCATGGAAAAAGAAAAGAAAAAAAATGGACCATAAGATTATATTAATTTGTTGCTTGAGCAAGCTCTCACGCGACAAAGGGATGAAATGATGGAGAATTTTTCCCACATCCTTCAACGTCTGTCGATAAAAACATGCACGTATTCATCAAGCGACCACTTTGGAAGAACCTCTCCTTTCAAGGTACAAGTTAATTTTATATTCCCTTATTTGAAGGACAGATAGATGCAGATGCCCTAGAAAAATGGTTAAATCTGCTAGAAGGTTATTTCTTTGTTCACAATTTCTCCGACAGGGAAAAGATCACCTTCGCACTCCTTAAGGCTCTCCCGCATGTCAAACATTGGTGGGAAATTTACTGGGATAAAAATTCCACAGAGGAGTCTGGAATATATGGGGTCGAGCCAACTTGGGATTTTTTTGTGGATGCGATCAAGGAATAATATTACCCTGTTGGTAAATATGGCGACCAATACATGAGATGGACCACACTGCGACAAGAGAGGGGGAAAAAAGTGTTGTTGTTCAAAAATAATTTCCATACCTTGCACACCAAGATGGGTATCAAAGACTCAAAGTGACATCTGGTTCTGAAATACCGCGGGGCTCTGCATAGGTACATCCAAACTGAAATGGATTTCCTGGACATCTCATCACTGAGAGCTGCCTTTCGATATGCTGTCAAAATCGAGAAGAAATTTAGGCACTAGAACAAATGGGAGTTCAGGTCTACAAATTCGCAAAAACCAAATTATGATAAATATGGCCCTAACAAACAGGCTCTCGAAAACCCGTCCAAGCCACAGGAAAAGAAGGGTAACAAAAAGATGAAGGACACTAGAAAGTGGTGCAATTTCCACAAAATCCCCTGACACAACACTGATGGATGTAACTCAAAACAATCATTAGTGGCCGAGATCAAAGAAAAGGAGTTGAACCATGATTCATAATATTATTCAGAAAATAATGGAAGAATACAGATCATGGACGCAGACCCCACTACTACTGTCGCAACCAAAACAATTCAACCAGAAGAACCATAATATCTTGAAGAGGGGGAGCACCTTTTTCAATCACAGATGTGTGTGAAGGGTACCCCATTGCATTTTATTGTTGATAGTGGAAGCCAAAAGAACCTCATCTCAACAGAGGTCATCAAGAAATTTGGATTGTCGACAACACCACACCTACAACCATACAACATCGGGTGGCTTCGCCAGGGAAGCGATATTCATGTCAGCCAATAGTTTTAATTTTCATACGACATCCAATCCTTCAAGGATGAGGTATTATGTGGTGTTTCCCTGCTGGATGTCTGTGATGTTATTTTGGGCCATCCATATATGTGGAAGTGCCATGATATTTATGAGTCTTGACCTCGTAGTGTCATTGTTACTCTGAGGGTCATATCTATAGGATACCAGAGGTAGTTCCAATTATTGTCCCACCTAAATAGTGTCGCAAGGTAGTATCTCATACTTAAAATTCAGCTTCACAATCTGTTCAAAAGGTGAACATAATGATACCAAAACCACTACAACCTCTGTCCAAACACCTTCTATCCAACAGAAGCAGGTCGAAAATATTCAAGAAAATCACAAAGATTCCTTCTGCACACAGTCATCTCATCAAGTTCTCGACGACCTCCCACAAGCCAACCAACACAACTTCTCCAACAATGTAAGCAACTCACCAAGATTCATATTCAACAAACGATTTCCCCTCTCCCCCAGGAATTCAACACAATGGATACCATTTCTTCCTAAGGAGGGAGGATTGATCCAGGTGGATATCGGTGGCCATCCACCTTTTCCATCTAGCTCAAAATAGTTTGTTGATAATTTACTATTTTTAGTAGTTTTTCGGTTCCTAAACTTTTGGGGCCATTTTGAGGGCCAAAACAACGTTTTTTTCGCAATTGGACACCTCAAAAATATCCAAAGGATTTGATTAGCCCCCCAAAATGAATCTCTTCATCGATACCTTTCCAACGAGCTATCGTGCACCCCAAATGGAGACCGTATGCCAAAGTTACGCCCCTAGGAAGTTGATACACCAAACTACCCAAAACGGGGTCCACAAAAATGTTGGCTTTTCATCTTTTGGGGTTAGGGTTTTGGATTTTATTTATGTTAAAAGTGCTTTTGGAGCCTCATTGTAACAATCATATTCTTGCGAATGTGAGTAGCCATCACATCTTTTCTCGGAGAAATTTTCCACCATTCTAGCGAGTCTTTCACTCTGTATTTCTACAGTTTTGTACATTTCGCTCATTAATAGAAATTGTGTATTAATGTATATTTGTGTTTATGGTTATATCTTCGATATATCTTTGTTATATTATTGGATGTATGATATATCTCTGTACATTTATTTATTATATCTCCACTCTCATTTCATGCCGAAAATAATCTGGATCAATGGTATCATAGCAGGTTGCTCTTGATCAATTTTTCTAGTGCATGTCCCCGACGAGGTCCGAGTATAGGAAGTTGGGTCTCAAGATTGTCTCTCTTGAATCCAATATCTCTCGCACACCCAAGAAACCCTCCATGATGGAAGAAAATAAAAACGAAGAAGAAGAAGATTCTATTAATCTGTTGCTTGAGCAATCTCTCACACGATAGAGGGACGAAATGATGGAGAATTTTTCTCACATCCTTTAATGCCTACCAATAAAAACAGGTGTGTCTTCATCAAGTGGCCACTTTGGAGGCACCTTGCCTCTCAAGGTACAAGTTAATTTTGATACTTCGGTATTTGAAGGATAGATAGATGCAGATGCCCTAGAAAAATGGTTAAATCTGCTAGAAGGTTATTTCTTTGTTCATAATTTCTCCGATAGGGAAAAGATTACCTTCGTACTCCTTAAGGCTCTCCCCCATGTCAAACATTGGTGGGAAACTTACTGGGAAAAAATTTCCATAGAGGAATTTGGAATATATGGGGCCGAGCCCACTTGGGATTGTTTTGTGGATGTGGTCAAAGAACAATATTACCATGTTGGTAACTATGACGACCAATACATGATATGGACCACACTACGACAAGAGAGGGGCCAAATAGTGTCAGAGTTCAAAAATAACTTCAATACCTTGCACACCAAGCTGGGTATCAAATACTCTGAGCGACATCTAGTTCTGAAACACCACGGGTCTTTGCATAGGTACATCCAAACCAAAATGGATTTCCTAGGCATCTCATCACTGGGAGTTGCCTATTGATATGCTGTTAAGATCGAGCATAAATTTAGGCATCAAAATAAATGAGAGTTTGGGTCTTAAAATTTACAACAACGAGAGTATGATAAATACGACCCTAACAAACAACCTCTTGAAAAACCGTCAAAGCCACAGAAAAAAAAAGGGTAACAAAAAGATGAAGAAGGACACTGCAAAGTAATGCGATTTTCACAAAATCACCTGGCACAACACTGATGAATGTCACTAAAAACAATCATTGGTGGCTGAGATCAAAGAAAAGGAGCCGAACCCTTATTCAAAAAATAATGGAAGAAGACAGATCATTGAGACAGACCCCACTGCTACTGTCACGACTGCAACAATTCAACCAGAAGAACCAATAGATCTTGAAGAGGGGGATCACCTTTTTCATTCACAGATGTGGGTGGAGGGGACCTCGTTGCATTTTATTGTTGATAGCGGAAGCCAGAAGAACCTCATCTCACCAGAGGTCTTCAAGTAGTTGGGATTGTCGAAAACACCACAACCACAACCATACAACATCAGGTGGCTTCACCAGGGACGAGATCTTCATGTTAGCCAATAGTTCTGATTGTCATACAACATCCAGCCCTTCAAGGATGATCTTTTATGTGGTGTTGCCCCACTGTTTGTCTATGATGTTCTTTTGGGCTAGCCATATATGTGGAAGTGCCATGGTATTTATGAGTCTCCACCCCGTAGTGTCATTTTTACTCAGGGGGGTCATATCTACAGGATACCAGAGGTAGTTCCAACTATTTCCCAACCTAAACAGTGCCGCAAGGTAGTATCTCATACTACAAAATTCATCTTCTTCACAATCTGTTCAAAAGGTGAACAAAATGACACTGCAACCATTGCACCTTCAGTCCAAGCACCTTATATCCAGCAAAAGCAGGTCAAAAAGATTGAAGCAAAGAAAAAATATTCCTTCTGCACATAATCATATCCTCAGGTTCTCTACAACTTCCCACAAGCCAAGCAGCGCAACTTCTCCAGCAAGGAAAGTAGTTCACCAAGATTCAGATTCAACAAACACTTTCCCCTCTCCCTTAGGAAATCAATGCAAAGGATACCATTTCTTCCTAAGGAGGGAGGATTTATCCAGGTGAATATTGGTGGCCACCCACCTATTCCAACTAACTCAAAACAAATTGTTGGCCATTTACTATTTTTAGCAGATTTTCGGTTCCTAAACTTTCGGGGCCATTTTGAGGGCCTAAACGACGTGTTTTTGTGACCGAGCACCTTAAATAATATAAAAGGATTTGATTGATCCCCTAAAATGAATATCCTCTTCGATATCTTTCCAATGAGCTATCGTGCACCCCAAATGGAGATCATATGCCAAAGTTATGCCCCCAGGAAGTTGATACACCAAACTACCCAAAACAGGGTCCACAAAAGTGTTGACTTTTCATCTTCAGGGTTTAGGGTTTTGGATTTTATTTATGTTAAAAAGTCCTTTGGAGCTTCATTGTAACAATCATATTCTCTCAAATGTGAGTATCCATCACATCTCTTCTCATAGATAAGCTGACACTATTCTAGCGAGTCTTTCACTCTGTATTTCTGTAGTTTTGTACATTTTGTTCATTAATAGAAATTGTGTATTACCGTATATTTTTATTTATGGTTATATATCCTATATATATTTGTTATATTATTGGATATCTGATATATCGCTGTACATTTCTTTATTATATCTCTGCTCTCATTTCGTGCTGAAAATAATCTGGATCAATGGTATAGAGCAGGCTGCTCTTGATCGTTTTTTTCAGTGCATGTCCTCGACGAGGTCCGAGTATAGAAAGTTGGGTCTCAAGCTTGTCTCTCTTGAGGAAAATATCTCTTGCACGCCCAAGAAACCCTCCATGGAGGAAGAAAAGAAAAAGGACGGAGCATAAGACTCTATTAATTTGTTGCTTGAGAAAGCTCTCACGCGACAGAGGGACGAAATGATGGAGAATTTTGCCCACATCCTTCAACGCCTGCTGATAACAACATGGACGTATTCATCAAGAAACAACTTTGGAGGAACCTCTACTTTCAAGGTACAAGTTAATTTTTATATTCCCGTATTTGAAGGACATATATATGTGGATGCCATAGAAAAATGGTTAAATTTGCTAGAAGGTTATTTATCTGTTCATAAATTCTCCGACATGGAAGAGATCACCTTTGCACTCCTTAAGGCTCTCCCCCATGTTAAACAATGGTGGGAAACTTACTGGGAGAAAATTTCCACAGAGGAGACTGGAATATATGTTGGTTTTGGAGCCTGATTATATTCATGATTCAAATTTCTTTGTTTTCAGCCTTGTTTATACCCCATCAAGACTTTACACCTTGAACGAATGTACACTCCTCCACGCGGGGGAGTGCAGGGGGGGATTGTCCCCCCTGTGGGGTTCGGGGGGGGGAGGATATCCCTCGACTGGGGGGTCCGGGGGCAAGCGATCCCCCAAAGGAAAAATTGCCTTGTAAATGTATATTGTAATTTCATATTAAATCCGGATCGTTCAGTATAAGGTCGCAGATCTGACGGTAGAAGTTATGTTAGGGTTTTTTTCCATAGAAGGAAACCCTCTTTTATGAGATAAATGTATTGCGGCTATGTATCATTGCAAATATTGTATTCTGAGCGAGGAGACTGTGAGAAAAAGAAGAGGAAGTTACAGTGGGTTTGTTGTAGGTTGTATCCCTTCATTTGTTGGATAGTAATAAAGGAAGGACCTGTAAATTTCTATGGTGGACGTAGCCCACACTGGGTGAACCATGTATATATTTTTCTCTATTGTATTGTGTATTTTCTGTGTTTTATTTACGCATTTGTTTTTATTTTATTGCTCCAAAATCTTGTTTTTCTAACAATATATGGGGTCGAGCCCACTTGGGATTTTTTTGTGGATGTGGTCAAGGAGAAATATTACCATATTGGTAACTATGACGACCAATACATGAGATGGACTACACTGCGACAAGAGATGGGCCAAACAATGCCAGAGTTCACAAATAATTTCCATACCTTGCGCACCAAGATGAGTATCAAAGACTCCGAGCAGAATTTGGTTTTGAAATACCACAGGGCTCTACATAGGTACATCCAAACTGAAATGGATTTCTTGGACATCTCATCACTGGGAGTTTCCTATCGATATGTTGTCAAAATGGAGCAGAAATTTAGGCACTAGAACAAATGGGAGTTTGGGTTTGCAAATCCGCAACAAACAAAGTATGATAAATACGACCCTAACAAACAACTTCCCAAAAACCCGTCCAAGCCATAGGAAAAGAAGGGTAACGAAAAGACGAAGGATACTGGAAAGTGGTGCGATTTCCACAAAATCCCCTGGAACAACACTGATGAATGTCGCTCAAAAAAATCATTGGTGTTCGAGATCAAAGAAAAGGAGTCGAACCCTGATTCAGAAAATAATGGAAGAAGACAGATCATCGACGCAGACCCCACTGCTACTGTCATGACTGCAACAATTCAACCAGAAGAACTGGTAGATCTTGAAGAGGGGGATTGCCTTTTTCATTCACATATGTGGGTGAAGGGCACCCCGTTGCATTTTATTGTTGATAGCGGAAAAAAGAAGAACCTCATCTTAGTAGAGGTCATCAAGCAGTTGGGGTTGTCGAAAATACCACACCTGCAACCATACAATATCGGGTGGATTAGCCAAGGACGAGATCTCCTTGTCATCTATTAGTGTCGATTGTCATAAGACAACCAACCCTTCAAGGATGAGGTATTATGTGGTGTTACCCCACTGGATGTCTATGATGTTCTTTTGGGACAACCATATATGTGGAAGCGCCATGTTATATATGAGTCTCAACCTCGTAGTGTCATTGTTACTTTTGGGGGTCATATCTACAGGATACCAGAGGTAGTTCCAACTAATTTCCCACCTAAATAGTGTCACAAGGTAGTATCTCATACTACAAAATTCAACTTCTTCACAATTTGTTCAAAAGGTGAACGATAGGACACTACAACCACTGCAGCCTCAGTCCAAGAACCTTCTATCCAACAAAAGTAGGTCAACAATATTGAAGAAAAGTGAAAAGATTTCTTTTGCACATGGTCATCTCATCAGGTTATTGACAACCTCCCACAAGGCAAGTAATGCAACTTCTCCAACAAGACAAGAAACTCACCAAGATTCAGATTCAACAAACATTTTCCTCTCTCCCTCGTGAAGTCAATGCAATGGATACCATTGCTTCATAATGAGGGAGGATTGATCCAAGTGGATATCAGTGGCCACCCACCTATTCCAATTGGCTCAAAATTGTTTGTTGGCAATTTACTATTTTTAGCAGTTTTTCGGTTCCTAAATTTCCGGGGCCATTTTGAGGGCCTAAAAGACGTTTTTTCACGATTAGCAACCTCAATGATAGAAAAGTACTCTTATTAAGCCCCCAAAATGAATCTCCTCGTCGATACCTTTCCAACGAGCTATCGTGCACCCCAAACGGAGATCCTATGCCAAAGTTATGCCCCTGAGAAGTTGATACACCAAACTACCTAAAACAAGGTGCACAAAACTGTTGGATTTTCATCTTCCGGGGTTAGGGTTTTGGTTTTTATTTATTTTAAAAAGGCCTTTGGAGCCTTATTGTAACAATCATATTCTTGCGAATGTGAGTAGTCATCACATCTCTTCTCAGAGATAAGCTGACACCATTCTAACGAGTCTTTCACTCTGTATTTCTACAGTTTTGTACATTTCGCTCATTAATAGAAATTGTGTATTATTATATCTCTATGTTT
>JASDQU010819780.1:793-25254 GCA_032191745.1 Picea mariana
GTGCCAGCCTCTGGGTGGGATTATCTGATCAGCTTGGGTTCTATTATTGCTTGGTGCATTAGCCTCTCTTGGCTATTGGATTGCTACCAGGATTCTCTTCTCTGTCAAGGTCAAGGTGCTCGAAGGGTGGCTTCGGCCTGTGGTTGGGTGATGAGAGTATCGTCAATGGTAAAACAAGCACAATCTTCTATATTCTAACAATAAGAATGATATCATTCAAAAGCCACCAATGCTTTTGGGTGAGGTCATGGTGGACAAGTCCAGGCCATGGTGCTTTTTTGATGGTGCATGCCAAGATACTATATGTGGATGTGGTTTTGTTCTACATTTGTCTAATCACCATTTCTTTCATCTCGAAATAAATGTAGGGAGGTGTACTAGTAATTTCAATGATTTTATGGCTCTCTTCCTACTTTTAAAGTTCTCACTGCATTGCGGATATGATACTCTTCAAGTATATGGAGATTACAAACTGGTCAACAACCATGTATCTGGCAATGTCCAATTACATAATATTAATAAAGGTCGTTGGAAGACCATCCTCATGAGATCATTGGTTTATTTTTTCAAATTGTATTTTCTTGTATCTTCAGGGATTGAACCAAACAGTGGACAAGCTCTCTAAGGAAGGCACTCTTTTACTTGAAAATCAAATCACGCTACTAGAATTTAATGATGGGTGAGCACTAATTTGTGGTCAGTTAATGCTTTGGGACTTTTAGGAATGTTATTACTATGTAATATGTCAATTTTAATTACAAATCCTTTGTATTTGTAACTTCTAGTATGGACTGTTGTGGACTTTTACTATACAGGGAGTATCCCTGGTGAAGAAATTGTTGGAAGGACTGATAGGTCTAGCTGGATAGATTACTCTAAGTTTCTCTACTTGGAGGATAAATTTTTATTGTGTTGATGCACTTGGTGAATGTATTTATTTTCACCTTAAATATAAATACGTTAATTTCTTTCGAAAAAAATAAAAAAAATAACAACCACCTTAGGAGAAATTCTGGAGAAACACCCCAAAACAAATCAATAAATAGAATGTACCTACATATAAATAGGTATGCGATTAGGGTTTCCTCAGTTGCAGACCTCTCTCCTTTTTCTTTTTTCCACGTCGAGTTCTCCTACTCTCGGTGGTTGCAGAGCCAAGGCGGCCTCAGGCCTATTTTCCCTAGAGTGCACATGGTCTGCAGATGAGGAGGATGCTAGAGATCCATTATTTTTTTCTGATTCAGATGCGTTGGGTTGCTTGCAGCCTCTAGGCGACAGTTTTGAGGGTTTGTTTTAGTGTGGATACATTTCTTTTGGCTTCTTCTCTGGTGGTGGGGGTTGGTTGATCCTCATAGGTTCTCTTTGTGTGTAGTTGCACCCTCCTGTGGGTGGAACTAGTTTTTTTTTCGAGGTTTTTCTCTGCTTTTTATTGTCATTTGTTTGGATATGGGTGTTATTTTGGATGTCTCTTGCTTGTTGAGCTCAACATGGACACGTGCTGGTGGTCCCGTCCCTAGTGCAGTTCCATTTTGGTTGAGATCCTGTGGGTGTGTTTGCAGGGGCGTCGTCTGGCAATTATTTATTGAATTATAAATCTCAGATTTGTTTTTCTCGTGCCTATTTCCATCGTTTTGCGGTTAGCCGATCATATTTTCCATCCTTTAGTATGTGCGGGAGTGTTTCAGAAGTTTTCTTTGGGTTTGGAACTCACCAATCCATCCCAGCTAGTATGATCATGACTTGATGAACTGTCAGGTTTTTCTTAGTGGTCTTGGTGGCTGGGGATCCATGTGTCCCTTTGGATCTGGGTTTTGGAGTAGAAGCTAGGGTTTTTTTGTCTGAGGTTTGATTCAAAACTTTGAGGTACTTTCTTTGCGGGTGTGCAGTGTTTATTTTGGGTTGAGGTCAACACTATGAGGTTCGTTAAGGGCATCTGGTTTCTGGTTTTTTCTCTGCAAGCTCTCTTGATGTCACTTTGGACCTCTTTTTTGTGGGGTTTTCTTGTCGCTCTGGCCTGGTCCATCCGGGTTCTCTTTCTGCTTTGCTTCTTCCATTCTTTTTTTGGTTGCGATTCATGGCTATTCTATTTTACTGGGGCCACTCTTTGAGGGCCATTTTCACTGCGCTTTTCTTCCTCTTGAGGTTGAAAGCATTTTCAAACTAAATGCATGCTATTTGTATGCATTATTCAAAATGTAATTTTTATTTATATTAATAAAAGTTACGCTTTTAGTCCCCGAGGTGTAGGACAGTCGGTGACGGAGTGTGTTGCTAAGCCACTCCGTGATGTTAAAGTCACCGGTTCAAAACCTGCGGGGACAAAAAATCCAACCATGTTAAGGGTTGGTGTGGCTCAGGCCGGGTGCGATCCCCGGGTGATTTTGACGGCTTAGATGCCCCTGAGTCGCGGTTTCTCAAGCCATAGGTTAATCGCATTGCCAACAGGTTCCGCACAAATTAACAAAAAAAAAAAAAAAAAAATTACGCTTTTTTCCTTGGAAAAAAAATATTCAAAATCCCCCGTGTAAAAGGAATCTAGTGGTGGAAAAAGTGTTGTGTAAAATCACAACTATAACATTATGATGGTATTGGAATAAATATTGTACCTGCATATAAATATTCAAAATCCCCTTGTAAAAGGAATCTCATGGTGGAAAAAGTGTTATGTAAAATCACGACAATAAGATTAGGATGGTATTGGAATAAACTCTTACATCGAGTAGTATAAACACTAAAGTCAATAAAGAAAAATAACAATATGCACAACATCCCAATCCCAAAAAGTAGCATCACCATATATTTGTGAACATGGAGAAATAAAGAAGATGTTTTACATATAAGAAAACACAGAGAGGTAAGTAGAACAAAAGTTGAAGATTACATGTATGGACAAACCAAAAGTTCAATAAAGAAATGTTCTAGAAATGTGAAAGGGTAAAATAATATGGTCATGTAGTTAAACTAACAAAAAACTCTTATTTTCTTCTTCTCTTTGTTTTTGGTAGAAGGTGAACAACAAGGACAACCATAAATACCTATACTAACAAATAACTTGTGATAGAATCATAAGAAATAAAATTTATTAAATGTTATATTATAAGTATAACAAACAACTTGTGACTGGGGCGGCAGGTGCGAGGGAGTCTCTTTGATCTTGGAGGAAGTAGCATAGCATCCTTTGCTAGGGGACTGGGAAACATATCAGACAACATTGCTCAAGTGTATTCCTTGTGGGAAGGAGTTTGCATTGCGAGAGATAGGAATGTTGCGGACCTTGTGATTTTTGGGGATTCCATGATGGTGTTTTGAGTGGTTATAAAAAAAGCTTGGTCGAAGAACAATGCCTTCAATCATATCATCTTTCGCACTCTCCCTCTTCTTGTTGAATTTGACAAAGTCTATTTTTTTCATATCAAAAGAGAGCTAAACTCTCAAGTAGATCATTGGGCTAAGTATGGGGTTAACTAGGAGGAAGGTCTAATTGATATAAGTGGGGTTCAGAGGGTTATCCCCATCCCTTAACCCAAGGTACTTTGCTCTTCAATGTGGAAGGACATGTGGCAACGATCTTAGTTTAGGTTTTGTGCGATCGTATTTCTAGCACATTCAAGTTGTAAAGACATTTTGAAGGCAATTCATTGCGACATGCATGTGAACGAGTTCTCATGCGTGCACTCGTTGGTTATGGAGTGTGTTTTTTCCTTGAGAGGTGGATCTTGTCGGTACTCTATGTTTGTTTGGTTGCCCCTTTACTAGGCAGTGTGACTGTCTCGGGTGCTAGTTGGTGTCGGTATGCGTTCAATGCCTCTCCTTATTGAATTTTCGACCAGGATTCCCCTAGTCTTCAGGTTCCTTCCTTCTGGTTTCAATTGTGGTTTGGCTTTTCCCTTTCTTGGTTTCCTTCTTCTTGTTGAAGATTCCCTCGTGTTTACCTTTGTTAAAGTAGGAACAAGGGTTGCTCCTCACAGTTCTATGTGGTTATGGTTTTCTTGTTGTTGCTTACCTGGAAGAGGGATGGAACCTAGTGGGAATGATCTTAAGAGGATTCTTCATTAGCATGAAGAATTCTCACAAGCCAATAGTAGTGATTTGCAACATATTTCGACAAAAATTGGGAAATTGGAGCAAGCTTTGATGAATGTGATGAATCTATTAACCATCCAGACCCAGAGAATTGATGGACCAAAAACTGAATGCCAACATCTCAGGTCCTTAGTTCTTCCTCAATGTTCAATTTTGACATCAATTGATTAAGAAGTTGTAGTTTCCCAACATGGGGGAAATACAATCAACAATCAAGGGGATCGAGGCACAACATTAATGGAAGTTGAAGATGGATCTCTTCCTCACAATAGAGAACAAGCTATTCATGACGGTGAATCTTCCCATCGATGAATGTATTTCAAAATATTCTTTATGTTATGATAGTTTGTTAAATATGTACTTAGCCAGTCTGAATGGGATTATAATATGGAGAGGCTCTAAGTTTTGTCAAGATAATTTCATAAATATGTGCAAGCTATATGCCCTCTTTTGTTGATTTGTATGCATATATTGTTTGTTCCGACATAGCCCTTTTATTAATACAAAAGTTCACCTCCAGTGAAAAAAACAAATAACTTATGATTTATCATAAGTTATACAAATTATTAATGTTGTATTATAAATAAAGCAATAGAAAAACTAAAAGTGTCAGGTTTGTGCATCTCGTGCAATACTCAAGGATAATCAACCCCAATATAAGTAACATTTCAAGAGAGCAATATAATGTTTGAAGTTGATGAGACACAAGATGGGTGTCATAAATTAATTGGAAATTTAGAGGGGTGACTTATTATCGAGGTGATGATTGGCATTGAGTTTTTCTACCTATAATTGTGGACATTAGTCATAAATTAATTGAAAATTTAGAGGGATGAGTTATTAGTCATAAATTAATTGAAAATTTAGAGGGATGAGTTATTATCGAGGTGATGATTGGCATTGAGTTTTGTTGGCATTGCAACTAAAGTTAGTTATTAATGAATTAGTACTTTCACAACAAAAGTTTGAATACAATTTTGTGTGCTTGTTTCTATGATACAATGAAGATGATTTTGGTAGTTACACAATGTAAACTATGGGTTTGAATTTCATGTATTGCACCACTTTCTACCCTCACTTGGATAGATGGTGTATAAATAGAACTAAAACACAAATAAAATAACAATTATAATTTTCTTTTTCATTTATTTTGAGTAACATATAAACATTAAAGTTGACAATATGAATTGTGAAGATGATTTTGGTAGTTGACACAATGTAAACTATGGGTTTGAATTTCATGTAGTGCACCACTTGCTACCCTCACTTGGATACATGGTGTATAAATAGAATTAAAACACAAACAAAATAACAATTATAATTTTCTTTTTCATTTATTTTGAGTAACATATAAACATTAAAGTTTACAACATGAATTGTTTATATTGATGCAAAATTAAAAAAAAAAAAATCCACATCTTTGATGACAGTTTACATTTACCTGTTTTTTTTTAATGGAAACGACTAATATTTGTATTAAAAATAATCTAGCTAGTCAACATAGTAATATACTTACCTCTATTTTTTTATATGATGAATAAGATTTATTTTCTTGATTTTAAAAAAAATTATATTCTGTGTACAAGGTCTCTCAAGATGCTTTCTTTTAGTGAAATATTATGCATATATCTTAATCCATTACTTTTGTGTATTTGACATTTTTTTTCAGCTGAAAATTTCTCAATATATTAAAATATATGGTGTTCTCAAAATATAGTATATTTGTTGATAATTATATCCATCTCCAAACCATTTCAAAAAAGTTCTTTTAAAACAGACCATCAAGTGCTTTTTTATAATGTCGAATCTCATCAAAGAGTACCTCCAAAAACAAAACATACTAGATACATTTTACTCTAATGAAAAGAAGACCTCATGGTCCAGCTAAAATCAAAACCTCCAAGATTATGAAAAAAACAGTCACATATAGAGGTGTAAGAAAAGTGTGGGGCCCTCATGATGATCAAGCTACTTGTTGTAATGAATCTTCCCTTCTGGCACATGTAGAGATTTTTTTGATAAAGCATCTGCCTCCCCATTTTCTTCCATGTAGATGTGGTCAAACCTGATAGTGTTGAAAGATTTTGTAAGTTCCAGGATCATGTCCATCCAACCCACAAGTGAAGTCACTTGTAAATTTCCCCTACAATTCAGCCAATCTATCACAATTTTTGAGTCTCTGAAGACTTGGAGATGATCAATGCCCAGCCGTGTTGCCAAGATTAAATATGCCCACACACCGAGAAGTTCAACCCTTGTGTTTGTGCTTGACCCACACTTGTGATTCCACCTGTAACTAGTATTTCCAGAAATCTTTAAAACTCCCCCAGCCCCACTCAAAATCCCATTTGCTTGGGCTACACCATCAAACAAACCTACAAAAGACAGAGTAACAACATGTGTCTTTTTTATTCTATTTCTCTTCCCTTTCTAAGGACCCGGACCAAACGAGTTTTCCAACATCCCTCTAATTTTAATGAAAACCCCCTAAATGGAGGGAATATGAGATTCAAACATAAACTTATTTCTTTCCATCCAAATGAACCAGCAGGCCAGTGAGGGAAGAGTATTAAACACCTTCTCCTTTTTCGACCAACTATCAAAACAATTCGTTAGTGAGTTGCCACCCCAAGGAGAACTTAGACTATAAGTTGTTTGTAAAATATACCATAGTTGGAGAGTAAAAGAGAAATTTACAAACAAGTGAAGAACTATCTCAGAGTCCCTGGAACATAAAGGGCAAAAACTTGGTCTTTCCCATCCTTTTTTCTGCAGATTTTCCCAAGTTAGAATTTTATTCTTCGTCGCAAACCAAGTGGACAGTTTGATTTTAAAAGCTAGATCCCATGACCACATAAGCCTCCTCCACCCTGTAATATGTTGTGGCCAAAATTTTCTCGCCAATGCATTATAAACATTTTTCACAGAGAGATTACTCGAATGGTCGCCACTGGTCCAAATTAATAAGTCATCTCTAAGTTGAAGATGGATGGATACACGAGTCAATAAGAGCCTTACAAAAGGAATTCCATTCAATAGCCATAGTCCCCGATAGTCCCAATTTTAAGCTACCTTTCCATTGATCGGTTATAAACCCCATTGAGGTATGGGCCCTGGCTTGGAAAAGATATCAGATATTTTTATTCTTTAAAGCCACCAAAAGATCCTGTGAGAGTAGAGAGGAATCGTCGATGCCCAGAATATTGTCTTGACCAATTAACATTGAATGCCCATTTCTAAGATTCCAGCTTAACCAGTGAGTGATGATAGGAAGAGATTTCAGCAGGTTTTTCCAAATCTGCGAAGTCGAAGGTTGTATAACCATGGTCGATCTGAGCCAAGTTGCAATAGAAGTATAGGGAAGATATTTATCCTTGATCACCCTGTGCCAAATCCCTTCTTTCATCAGAAAACACCACAAGGAATTTGCAGCCAAGGTATGGTTAAAATGGAAGATATTCCTAAGGCCCCAACCTCCTAAAGACTTCAGCTTTGCAAGCATCTCCCAGTTGTAAAGGTGAAAATGGTGTGCAGTTCTGCCACCCGACCAAAGGAATTTGAATATAAATAAATGAATATTAGAGAGCACGGAAATAGAGACAGGTGCTAAGGCCACCCAATAAACTAGTTGGGATTCTAACACTGCTTTTACAAGAATGCAACGACCTCGAGAGATAACCAACGGTTGCACCAGTGACTAGTCATGTTTTCAAATTTGGCAATAAGCCATCCCCAATCCTCAAAAGTTAATTTCTCCACTTTTATGAAGTAACCCAGGTATCTAAATCCTTTAGACAACTCAACAAAATTGAAAGTGAAAGCTTCCTTAAGCTTTTCCAGCACTTCCCCTTGTATACTCGAGGGGTGGAAAGTAGATTTGTTTAAGTTTACTTTAATCCCTGAGGCACAACAGAATAGATCCAGTAGAGATTTAATCACCATCCACTCCTCAAGAGAAGCCTTTGTCATGATAAGGACGTCATCGACAAATATAAGATGTAGGATTTTAATAACCCTGGACACCTTCACCCCCGTCAAACTTCCCTCTGTTTGAACCTTTTTCAACAATAGGCTAATACTTTCCATGACTAAGATGAACATCAAAGGCGATAGCAGACAACCTTGTCTTAAACCACATTCGCTCTGAAAAAAGGGGAAGTCTCACCATTTATCAGAACAACAAAAGAGGAGTTGACTACACAGCTCGTAATCCAATTTGTAGAATATATGCTAAAGCATGTTTGAACAAGAATTAAACGTAAGAAGTCCCAGTTTACACATTCATATGCTTTTTTTGAATCAAGTTTTAAACTTAGAGCCTTTAACTTGTTTACTTTTATATTGTGTAGACATTCTTGAGTCATCCCAATGGCATCCAAAATGTGCCTGCCTTTTAAGAATCCAAGTTGTTCGCTCGACAGCGCCCTCAAAAGAATAGGGTTGACTCTATTTGCTATCAACTTATAACATAAATTACATAGTGTGATGGGTCTGTAGTCTCTGAACGTCACTGGTTTATTTTCCTTTGGAATCAATGCAAGGAACGTTGAATTAAGGGAGCTTTGAACCTTTCCTCTGATCCTAGAGTCCTCCACTAGTTCCAGCAGATCATCACCAAGCAGGTCAAAAAAGTGAGTAAAGAATTCAACCGTCCAGCCATCTGGGCTTGGACTTTTGTCTTTTTCAAAGTGCTTTAAGACTTCCCAAATCTTCAATTTTGTGCAGGGACGATCAATTTGAATAGAGTCCTCCACTATGACAAATCGAGAGAACAACCTAACAATATTAACTTGTTCCGCTGGAAAGGAGTAGGCATGAACTTCAAAAAGACCTTTAAAATGTATTTTGGCTTCTTTTTTAAGAGCCTCTTGCCCCCTGTGGATCTGGCCATCCTTGTCCAATATCTCCCAGATGTATTTTTTGTTCCTTCTAGTGCTGGCATAGTTATGAAAAAACCTAGTGTTTTGATCCCCACTTTTCAGCCAAGTTGCTCTACTTCTCTGTCTCCAGAGTTCCTTATCTTGGAGATAAATAACATTTTGTTCCGCCTCCAAAGATTTTAAGTTTCAGTCAGTTATCAGTCCCCTCCCATCCCTCTACAAAGTCGTAAAAGCCACAGAGCTCCTCCTCCAGTGTTTCTAATCTGAGAAGTTTAGCATGCCGAAGAAGCCCTGCCCAAGATTTTATCCGAGACTTTAGCACTTTCAGTTTCCACACAAATCTGTGTTTAAAGTCAGTTTCAAGCCAGACCTCTTTTACTATAGCTGGGAACTCTTCCTCCGCCAACCAGGATGGATTTAATTTGCAGCCTCATAAGTCCTCCACTCTTGGTTATATTTCCTTCCCCTCATGAGAGGAGGGGAAGGGATAAGAGTTATCTTAAGAGTTTCAACAAAGGATTTGGTCCTCTTTGTTGAATTTTAATACTTAGATCATGCACATGTAGTTTATTTCAATTTAGCATGTACTTGAACCATAAACAATGCAATAATACCATATACAATAGTTGCAGTAACCAACATCACAAGAAGAATAACAATGCACAAGAACACAAGAATATCATATACAATAGTTGCAGTAAACAAGATCACAAGAAGAATAACCATGCACACGAACACAAGAGTTTATCCTGGGATAACCCTTCACAATCAAGGGAAAAACCCAGCAATCCTTTTATATAGAGTCAAGAGAAGATCCCCCACACCATAAACCCTAGAGCACACAAAAGGGTGCTATATGACCTTGAAACTTGCACCTAAGAGAAGCGTGCACTTCAACCATACACTTAGTTTGAGAGAATGTTACAATGAAGTGTGTGTGAGTGATCCACAATGGGGATTTACTCTCTTATTTATAGAAGACCTAACACAACAATAGGTGTGTCTATTGGCACAATAGGGCCGACTTCTATAACTCAATGATATAATTAATCTTTACACAAATATTAATTATCTTTACATGGTGGGCCTGACCTGTACCCTTTACACAATTAGGGTTACACAATACATCTTAATCTTAGACAATATAGCAAGGATCCACATATTCTCTAGTGCTCAGCAAATAGGGACATGTCCACCTGTGCTCAGCCACAGGGACGTCACTCTCAATAGATCAACTCAACTAAGTCCGTAGGAGTACCATCTGGACATCCATCTCAAGTCGACTCAACGAAGTCCATAGGAGTCTCACAGGATACCATCTCAAGTCATCTCAACTCAGTCCAGAGGAGCACGGCAAGGGAAGAGACCACACATAATCTCAACTTAGTCTAGAGGAGTATGACACAACCATCACATGGGCTCTCTCACAGAACGTCTCAACTTAGTCCAGAGGAGAACGACCTGGAGAATGTAACATGAAGTTGCAATCAACAACACTCCCTCTCAACTAGGGAGGCATTCTCCACCAGGCCAATTTTCTCACGGAAGTACTCGAGCTTCGTCCTAGCAAGCAGTTTGGTAAAGACATCTGCAACTTGCTCATGTGTAGAAAGGTATTGCACATGTACTACTTTCCTCTACACCATATCTCTGATGTAATGGTATTTGATCTCAATGTGTTTCGATTTATCGTGAAACACGGGTTTCTCTGAGAGCTTCCCACAACTCTGGTTATCACAATGGTTAATGGTGGAATCCATCTCATGTCCAAATAAGTCTGCAAGGAGCTTGCGAAGCCACACTGCTTCACGGACTACCACAAATGATGCAATGTACTCTGCTTTTGCGGTACTCAAAGCCATAAAAGTATGTTTCCTGCTGCACCAAGAAACCATGGCATATCCCAAAGTAAAAAAACAACCGAATGTGCTCTTCCAGTCCACTGCACTCCCTGCCCAATCTGCATCAACATATCTCTGCAATCTCATGTCTACACCGGAGGCATATCTCAGGCCATAACCAACCGTGCCTCATAGATATCTCAACACATGCTTCGTTGTTATCCAGTGTGTCTGTCTCGACTAACTCATAAATTGAATGAGTACACTCACTGCATAGCATATATCAGGTCTGGTGTTAAACAGATACATCGATGATCCAATCAATTGTCTGTAAAGATGTGGATCAATCTCGCCTGAATCAAAAGAAGCCTCATTCATTTTATTCAAATTCATCACCATCGGTGTAGGCATGGATATGTAGTATGTCATCTCAAATTTCTTCAATATCTCAATTGTGTATTTCCCCTGACTTGGGAGAATCTCATAATTCTTCTGCCATAGTTATAGTCCCAATAATTAGTGCATCATACCAAGGTCCTTCTTCTCGAATTCATAAGTCAATGCATGCTTGCATTCAAGAATAAGGTTTTCTGAACCAGTGAGGAATAAGTCATCAACATATAGGACCAAAATCAAGCACTCGTCACCAAAAATGTTGTAATATAGGTTTGGATCAACAACACTCTTGCTGAAGCCCAAACTCATCAATGATCCATCAATCTTCTCATACCATGCTTGAGGTGCCTGCTTTAGTCCATACAACACTTTCTACAACCTGCACACATGAGACTCCTTCTCATGTATCACGAATTCATATCGTTGCTCGATGTAAACTTCTTCCTCCATCTCACCATTGAGAAATGTTGTCTTTACATCCATTTGATGTAGTCTCCAACCCATGGATGCAGCTAGGGAAATAATCATACAGGTGGAAGTGTATCGGGCAACAGGAGCAAATGTCTTATCATAATCTATTCCCTCCACCTGAGAGAATCCTCTAGACACAAATCTCGTTTTGTACTTCTCGACGCTTCCATCAGTTGCATGTTTGATCTTATAGATCCACTTGGAAGTCACTACAGACTTCCCTTCTGGTCTCGGAACAATATCCCTCACATCATTA
The DNA here is from genome assembly GCA_032191745.1 of Picea mariana. Classification (NCBI taxonomy): domain Eukaryota; kingdom Viridiplantae; phylum Streptophyta; class Pinopsida; order Pinales; family Pinaceae; genus Picea; species Picea mariana. Next base: position 12,721 of record JASDQU010819780.1, read on the forward strand.
TTCATGATGGAATGATACTCTTCAGTCATGGCATCTTGCAAAACTTGTTGGCCTGTTGCTTCTCCGTGACAAGAAGACTTAGTATCAATGATGTGGCTCATGGCTGAAACATAGCTCAAAAATCTATGTGATCTCTTGCTCTCTCAGAATGTACCACAAGGAGTTTCAAGTCCCTCTACCTCCTGCAGAGTCTTTCGAGCCCAAGCAGGCCCCTTATGGCCTACTGCAATGTCTCTGGCAACATCAACTATATAAACTGGATCAATTGGATCAGTAATTGCCTCCCTTTGAATTGTTGAAGGGGGAGAAGGTATTCCCTCTTCTTTCTTCTCACTGTCAATCTCCATTTTAGATTCTCTGGATCTTCAAAAGGCTATATCTTCTTCAAAGGTGACATCTCTGCTAACCTCGATTTGTCTCTAACCAGGGATGTAGGTCTGGTATTCCTTCGAAGATTCATTGTACCCCACAAATGTACCCTTTATGCCTGAAGGATCTAGCTTGGTCCTCTTCTCCTTGGGTACATGAAAGTATATTGGGCACCCAAATATCCTGAAGTGTCCAACCTCAGGCTTCACTCCAATGAAAGCTTCTTTGGGAGTCATGTTCTTCAGAATCTGATGAGGACTTTTGTTTTGAACATACGAAATTGTCATGGATGCTTCTGCCCACAGAATCATCAATAGATTATGATCATGCATAATTCCTTTGGTTGCCTCGATGATGGATCTGTTCTTCCTCTTTGCAACCCCATTATGTTGAGGGTTATAAGGAATGGTGTACTCCCTCTTGATCCCTGCCTCGATACAGAAATCACTGAAATCATTGGATGTGTACTCTCCTTCATTATTTTATCTCAGCACCTTGATCCTCCTCCTATTCAGGTTCTCAACCTGAGCTTTAAACTCTTTAAATCTTGCAAGGACTCCATATTTGGTCTTCAATAAGTAAATCCACATCTTCTGAGAGTGATCATCGATGAAGAGCACATAGTAAAAATATTTTTTCTAGGAAGCAACAGTCATGGGTCCACAAACATTTGTATGTATCAAGTCCAAGATCCCCTTGGATCTATTGTCACTGCTCAAGAAGGACCCCTTGACATTATTTCCAAGAGCGCAAGCTCTGCAAACACCATCATTGTCGATATGTATCTCTAGAAGGCCTGTCACCATATTCCCCATAGCGGGAAGGCCTCTATAATGTAAATGAGCAAGTCTTCTATGCTATAGCTCGCTCAAGGTGATAGTATCATGTAGCAGTGCCTGGACTGGTCGAACAATCAATCTGTACAAATTTTTTTCTCGAACACCAATCACCTAGGCAGAATCCATGTGTGAGTTCTTGTGCCATGCAATAACGTTTCCTTTAGAGAAGGTAACCTTGTAGCCTTTATCCTCTAAGGCAGAAAGAGAGACAAGGTTCCTTTTCATCCCAGGTACATATAGTACCTCACTCAATTGGAGTGGTATGTTAGAATCTAGTTGGAAAGTAGAAGATCCAACTCCTTTCACAGTATATCTAGCATTATCACCAAGCACAACATGTAAACGAGACTCTTTCTCTACAATATCAGTGAGATGTGTTGAAATATTGTACTGCAAAGAGTATTCTATTTATTATTGAGTCATTATTAAATAGATCAATCCCCTTTTGTGGATTGATCATGTCGGGCATTGTAATTGAACAAATCCCCTTTTGTGGATTGGTCAAACCCTAAATATAATATGCAAATTGAGAAGTCAACCCTCGAACTAATTAAAGTGGTTTTAACCACTAAGAAGACAAGTCAGCCTTTCCCAGTGAAGAGACACCTTTCCAGCACCTACCAGTTTGTGAAAATCAAAGGAAGCAAGTGCCTCATTTGATCACTCACTCATTCGCTCACTTAGTGTGCAAGTTTGGTAGTTGTAGCTAGGAGAAGAAGGAAGAGAGAGGCGCATTTCTCAGTGGAGGATATTCTCTAGTGTTTGGTTTATTGCCTTGGAATTGTATTGGCTATCTATATTAAGGAATTTTTTGTTGGGTTTTCTCCCCCATGAGGGTTTCCCGGGATAAATGTTGTGTATCTTGTGATTGTCTTTCTCTCAGTGATCCTACCTATGCTATTGTTATCTATGTTAGCACTCTGTAAATCTGTTCGGCTAATAAATAGACAACGAATGTAACTTTTTCAACCAACTTTGAGACCAGAAACTAGCCTTTCGGATCTGCAGAGGGCTCTCTCGGGAGGCACGGTCTCCACGCGGGATATGGCTTTGAAAGCAGTGGCTAGATTTAACAACTTTGATATAATGGGTTTTGGTTATATTGGCGCAAGAAAGTAAAACTTGGGCTATGGAGTCGATTTGAGGAAATGACTCAGTGACTGAACTTGAGAGGATAAGGCTAAGCGAGAAACATTCTTCAGTGCAAAAATGTAATGTGTGGTGGGAGAAAACACAGGAAGTAACTCGGAGCACCACTGCGGGCGAATTCGGAGTTAGCTTTTGAGGAAAACATTTTGTCTAAGTGGCGCGAACAAGGGGCGTTGCGCAACGAATCCACAGGTTCAAAATTTCATTCCAAAATAGACAGAAAAATACATGAATAAAGATGACAGGAAGCACATACGCAAAGAAAGAGGCACAATACATCCAACTACTACAACTAGAATCTTTTCGTCAAGTTACAGGACCTTTGCATTAAATTTCGGTCAAAAAACTCAAATTACATACAATAGTTTTCGTCTACTAATTTTGCCAACCAACTCGGCTTACATCGAAAAGATGAAATATATAATTGAGGGCGCCACTTGGGCTAACCTGCTTTCTAACTGCTAACCTTAAAACTAGGAAAACTGAGTAGCATGCGTTGGAGACTCTTCGCATGGCACTTTCCAAAAATAGACAATAATCACGTTTGTTTACCCATGATTGTTCGTGAATTCTCCACGAGGATCTGATCATCGGTCAGGTCTCGATATGAAGGAAATATGTGTCAGTGTATCCCTTTGATCAGGTGTCCGAGCGAACAGGTGTATGTCAGGAACTTGCTATCTGCTATAACGGCTTTGATTTCTATTGTGCGCTCATTTGCTGAAAAAATGTGTGCATCAAGTGGTTGTTTGATTGTCATGGTCGTTATCAAAATGGTAGAGTGTTTTTAGGAAACGTGTCCTTCGAAAATACCAAGATTTGTCTTATGTGTGCAAACGCAGAGACGAGCACCAGTCAGACTCATTTTTTTCGCGCGCTGGCGAGAGCCACGTGGGCTTCCTTTTCGATCACTTCACATTCTATAGAATACTTTGTATGTCTTTCTTTCGTCAATCTCTGTGCTTCTCGCAACTGTATAATGGTGTCTTGCACCTCTCTGAGGTGTCTTTTTATCCATGCCACGTTACCTTCATGACCCTGTGTTGCTGACGCTTCCATAGTCTTTGTCGCTAGTTGTCGCCTTAACTCCATGTTTTCTTGATAGAGTTCAGCGATAGCCAACTTTTCCTACTTTAATTGTTGAGATGGCCCTTGATCATTCGCTCCTGTGATATCCACTTTTCATGTTCTGCCCCTGCCTTTGTGGCTCAATCCTCCGGCAGGCTCTAGCCATATAGCGCACATGAGTAGTTCTTCAGCCACCGATCTGGCGCACGACTCTTCTAAAAAATGAGCTTCCATGGCTTCCTTGTTCTTCCTTGGCCTGCCCCTCCTCCGAGGCATTTGTTGTTGAGGAGACGGGGCTTCTACTATCTTCCCTTCCTGTGCAATTCCCTTCGCTTCGGGTTCCATGCGGTTTGATATGATCTTCTCTGTAGGTAAAGGAATAACTCATTTCACGTCTTTGGGAATGTCTGTTGCAAGTGAGAACGACTCCCATTTGTTTTGGGGCTTGGACATCACAATTGTACTGCTCCGCGCACCTTTCCTCACACTCTAAGAGGTCACCATGGCACGACCAGTGTGTATTCTGCGCGCAGTATATCTAGAAGATGCACAAGGGGGGGGGGATTTGAACAAATTGGACTGGCAAGGGAAATGGCAAACAGAGTGTGGGCCTGGTTCTACGACTGGAAAGAGTGGCGAGCATCCGAGATTTATAATGAGTCAGACCAAAGAAGGAATCATGTTGGAGGACAGTGAATTCATGGCGATGAGATGTTTTGATTCGAGTTGCAGGTTTTCCATGGCAAATCCCCGCATATAGGATACAGACGATGAGGCTTATTGGGCATGCATGATACAAATGTCGCGATTATTCATTCCCTTGGCCTTCATGATGGACTAATAATAGTTGTTGTACTTGCCGATGCGACCTCCATTAACTACTTGACTCGACCTGGGGAACGTAGAGGCTGGTTTCTTAACAGGACTCGACTCTTTGGAAAAGACATACCCGTACCACTTATGCAAGTTTCAACTCTGACATCCCTTCCCGTCTCCAAGGGCCAACCAGCCACTTGCTGACTTCGATCTCACGGTGCTACATACCTGACTTCACGTGTTTGGACGCATGGGTCACAACGTGACTTAAAACTGACTCTAACTGGAAAGAAAAATGGTGGCGCTAACAACTGGCTCCAACGGGGATGTTATCCTCCCTGTGAGGTAGCAAAGAACAACAGACCAATTACCTGACCATTGGGCTTTATTCGACCTTCAAACACTAAGAGAAATAAATGAAAGACAGAAAACAAACTAAATCTATCGACGCAGCTTCTAAAACTTCAGCATAAACTTAGGGCCTTCTGTTCGGGCGTCAATTTTCTATTGACCTATTGACTCGACGCAAAAAACAAAATGACTATTTACAATGACAAATGACTTAAAGGGCTTTTATTTCGTTAGGTAATGCTTGAGGAACCTGTCGTTTATAGGCCCCCAACCAAGGCATTCTCCATCTAATCCTTCCAGGAAATAAGCATTGTTTCCGCAATACGTGTTGATTCTGGACAGACACATCCAAAAATGGTTGAACTTCTCGTGATTTCCTTTGTCCTTATTTCTCACGTCCCATATCAAGACTAGATCACCCAACTGGAAATCCTTTGGCTTGGAATTTTTATCGAAAGCTTTCTTTATCTTCTCCTGATGGAGCTGCGACCGATTATAGACCTGTTCCCTTGCCTGTTGTGTGTGAATTAGCTGATTTATTCTCCTTTGCGCATCATTTGGCTCGGCCTCCCGTTCTTGCAACAACTTCCTAACAGGCGGTCCCAGTGAAGTAGGGAAGATTGCGTTCACATCGTAAACGATATGGAAAGGAAACGTTGATATGGACTTCTTGGTGGTAACATGATCTGCCCACAACGCGTAGATAATCTTTTTATGCTAGGCTCTCTTGTTGTCTTGAAGCAGTCTTTTGATGATCCTAGTCAAGATCTTATTCGAGGATTTTCCTAACCCATTTCCTTGTGGATAGTACGTCGTAGAATGCCCCAGGATTATGTTATAATCCTAACAAAATTTCTCCATCCTCTTAGACTTGAATGCGGCTGCATTGTCTGTTATGATCTTAACAGGACATCTGAATATCGACAAGATGTTTGTCTCTAGGAATTGGATGATGACTACGTCAATACCTTGCTTTGTGGGGATCGCCTCTATCCATTTCATGAAATAGTCAGTGGCCGTGAGTATCCATTTGTGGTGCACGAAGGATGGCGTATTTATCTCTCGTATGAAATCTAGACCCCACTGCATGAAAGGTGCTTCGACTGAGATCGGCTTTAGTGGCAGGGGCTGCATCTTTCTTCTTCCGTCGAAAATATGACATTTGTGGATGTTGGAGACCTCTTTATACACGTCAGCGAAAATTTTAGGTCAGTAATAACCTACCCTCAGGATTTTGTGCGTGGTGGTCTTCCAATAGTGGTGTCCTCCACATTCGCCTTTGTGAAATTCTTGTATGGCCCGCTTCACGTCATCTTCCAGCAAACAACTCAACAATATTCCCCCGGGGTCTTTCCAGTAAAGTGAACTGTCCAGGATGCAGAACTTAACCGCTGNAATTCTTGTATGGCCCGCTTCACGTCATCTTCCAGCAAACAACTCAACAATATTCCCCCGGGGTCTTTCCAGTAAAGTGAACTGTCCAGGATGCAGAACTTAACCGCTTTTAGCTTGAGAAATCTGGCCTTAGTCTTACTCATGCTCGCAGGGGCCTGGATATTTTCCAACACATGGATGATGTCTGCATACCATGGTGAATCAATGAACCGCTAAGGCACCTACGCAGTTTTTTCTTCTTAAGGGCATTCTGACAGATCAGCGATGAAATTCATCCCTATAGCGTCGCAGTCCGACTACACCATTAACTTTGCAGGACCCTGACCTTTGATCAGTTTTGTAGGTTTGATATCAAGATCATATTCCAACATGGTCGCTATCCACTTGCCTCTCCTTCCTTCCGGGTCAATTTGGGTCAGGATATCCTTTACTGAACTGTCGGGTACACAAGGGATGACATGGGAGTGCAATATGTATGTCCTGAACTCTTTCAAGGCTTTCACTAAGCCGTACGCCTACTTTTCCATAATGTCGTACCTTAGTGGAGCGTCCGGCTAAAATAGGCTATGGGTTTTTGAAGTCTTGCTCGTCTTTCTTTAGCAGCACGCCGGCAATAGTGTGTTCTGAGGCAAATGAAAACAGGAGGAAATATTTTGTAAAATTCGGGCTAGCTAGCACAAAAGCTTTAGTCAATGCCACTTTGATATCTTCAAAAGACCTCTTGGCCTATGGGTTCCACTTTATATTGTTTCCCTTCCTGAGCATGCAAGTTATGTGATTTATGATTTTCGTCGGGTTTGGGATGAATCTCTTCAAGAATTTTACCTTTCCCAGGAAGGATTGCACCTCCTTTTTACTACGCGGAGTGTCATTCTTCAGCATTCCCTCAACCCTATTGGGGTCTATCTTAATGCCTTCCTTGGAGATGATGTGCCCTAACAGCTTTCCTTCTTCCACCCTGAAATGTGATTTCTTTGGATTTAGTGATATGCCAAACTTCCTGCACTTCTGGAAAACCTTCTTCAAGTGCTCGATATGTTGTTTGTCAGAGATAGGGTACACTGTGATGTCGTCGAGATAAATCACGATGAGCTTGTCCTTTTGATCAGCAAACGTGATGTCCATTGCCCTCTGGAAAGTGGCTCCAGCGTTCATCAGGTTGAACAACATCTTGGCGTACATGAACGTTCCCCATGGAGTTATGAAAGTCACCTTCTCTTTGTCATCCGAGTGGACCATAATCTGATTATATCCTAAGAACCCATCCAGGATAGACATCTTCTGGAACCCCACCACCCTTTATAGGATGTAGTCGATTTTAGTAAGGGCCTAGTGATCCTTGAGAGACACTTTGTTTAAATTTCGGAAGTCTACACACAGTCTTATATCGCCACTTTTCTTTCTTACGAGTACCAAATTAGCTACTCATTTCGAGAATATCAAAGAAACAATAATTTTGGAGTCGAAAAGTTTCTTTACCTCCTTCTCAATCAGTGGCAGCAATAGGGGATTTATTTGTCTTAGCTTATGTTTGAAAGGTTTATGATCTTCCTTGAGACGGATAACATGTTGGATCACTTTCGTGTCATATACTTTCAGTTCATAATAGATCCATGCGAAGACATATGGGAAATCCTTCATGAGCCTTACGTAGTCCTACTTGATCTCTGGACTGAGTGTCTTTGATCATTTTACTTTCTTTGGGTTCTCCTTAGTCCCGATGTTGCAATCTTCCACGTCTTCTTCACTCACAGTGATCTTGAGGATTTTAGCCACGTCGTTCTCGTCAAACAACTTTTCCAGTGGCACCAACCCCTTTGGAATGCTATTATTTTTTAGTTGTATATGTCCCTTCCTGCAATCTTGTTTTGGAAAGGGTCGTCGTTACTACGTGCATCCGCGCTCTCATCTTCGTCGTCGCAATATTCCTCATCAATGTTTGTATTAGCGAACTCGTCGCTCATAAGAAGGAATCTTTCCACTTGTTTGTCATCATCAAACAATTGCCAATGTTTGATATTATCAGGCACTGTCAACCTGTGTTTGACCTCAATTTTATATCTTTTGTTTGGGAAGATGTGGATCTTAAAAATAGAGGTCGAGGTGGCCAACGCATCGACGATCTGATTTTCCTCTCTAGGGATAGCAGATAGGTCATACTCGAAAAATACTTTGAGGAGGTCCAGAGCCAAATTTATGTACGCTCTCAGCCTGGGGTGTTTGGTCTGATATACACCCTTTACTTAATTTATGATCAGCTCGAAATCTCCATGCACTGTTATCTTTTGCGCGCCCAATTCTTTCAAAACTTGTAAGCCCAAGATTAGTGCTTCATACTTGGACATGTTGTTAGTGCATTCAAACGAGAGCTTGTATGAGCACATCTTTGTCCTTGCTTCAAGGGGGCTTACCCATACACCGGCCCCATCTCCTTCTCTGCTGACTGTACCATCAAAACTCATGTTCCACATATCGTTTTTAGCGCGGTATTTCGGGTCGGCACACTCTATTGTTTCTCATGCAGTTTTCTCGTCAGTTGTTATGATGGTTGTCAGTCCTTCCTCTTCGAAACTTAGGTCATTGTAGAATATAGAAGAACCCACCTCAATGTCGATGGCGTATATAGGATGATTGTTTGGCTGTGTCTTGTTTCTTACCATGTATTTCAGCAACACTTCTCTGTACATCCTTCTGTCATGGCCAAAAACGAGGATGGTGGCGTATGACATATCCATCTGCAAAGTGCCCTTCAACTTCACAACCCACAACCTTGATAGAAGCATGTCAAACTTTGGGGGTATGTCTGCGATGACTACATCCATGACCATGTTCTTAGTGGGGATTTGAGCCAACGACACAACTAGGTCTTTGATAAGGCCCAAACACTTGACTTTCCTCGAATCAAAAGAGAAAAGGTCTTGTATGGCCTGGTGATATCCAAACCCAGCCCATCCATGATCACCTTTGGCATGAGGTTGTGCGACGTGCCAGAATCTAGCATGGCGTTATGCAGGGTCATGTCATGGACTTTTAGACTGACATAGAAATGAGGGACCTCCTCGGTATCATTTATCTCTTCAACGCGCGGACCAAAAAGGATAGCAGGGTGATCATCTTGGATATTCAAAGTATCAGGGGTCCCTCCCATTTTCATCATTTTAATGATTTTCTCCTGATACTCGCCCTTTCTAATGAGTTCGTTGAATGGGACAAAAATCTTGATTTTGGCCATCTCATGTTCAAAATTAAAAGGGGAACGGACTTTATCTACCTCTTTTTCGCTCGCCTACTGGCCTATCTCCTGAGTTTTCTTGGGGCCTCCTCTTTCGACTTAGCCTTCTCCGTTGCATCCTTGGTCACGTTGTCCGACCTTCGTCGGCTTGTGGAAGGGGTGTCCACCAAAGGCTTCCTTATGGGGTTTGTTTGTTGCGACTCGGTAGGCACGTCTTTGCTCTGGAGGTTGTACTTCTTCTGGGACTGCATGATGGTATTTTGATAGCCTTTCCTAAACTTTTATGTGTCCTGAGATGGTGCATCATTTGTTTCAAGCATCATATCATCATTTGTTTCAAGCATCATATCATCATTTGTCTCCAACACGAAGTCATTTTCTTTTTCATATACCGATCATGCTCACTCTTTGTCAAGAACAGGCGCGGGTTTTTGTCGTCGCAACAATGCATCTAGTCATTGAACGTCTGGTCGAACTCCTTGTCCACGTAGTTGTTCTGGAATGGAGGTCTAGTCTACTGGTCACCTTGATCCCTTTGCTCTTTATCTTCCCTCTGTTTGATCTGAGGGATTTGACCCCTTCTGAGGTTTTGATTACTTGGTTGTGGGTCGTTTTGTTCTCGGGCCGCAGGTCTGTTTCCCACGGACATTCTCTCCATCAAATTCTCCATGGTATTCATCATCATGTTGAATTTGTCGTCTGAGGACCATGAAATCAATGGTTTTTCATCTCCCTGGGGTCTCTTGTCGCCTCGGTTGAACCTTGGTTTTATTTTTCCCGATGCCATCATGTTTACTTCAACTTCGACAACGTTACTCATTATAACATCTAGCCTCACTAATCTTCTCTCTCTCAACAACAGAGCAAAATCACTGTTGAAGGAATCAACGTACCGCAACTACGCAGCACTGGGGGGCGGCTTGACATCCGTAGGGATTGAGTTGTACACCTTCAGGAAGCGGGCTAAGAATTCCTGCACTGTCTCTTCTGGTGCTTTCCTCATATTATTGTATTGTGTTAACAGCTCCAGAGGGTTTTTATTGTCTCCCCATTTATTTAGGAATGACGTTTCGAAAGCGGCAAAGTCCTGAATGCTCACAGGCGGGAGGGCCTTGAACCATTTTCTTACATCTCTCGAAAGGCTCTGCGCAAACAACCTCATTTTTGCGTCTGCATAGTCCACCTCCTCTAGGTTGACGAAATCATTATACCAGTACAGGTGCCTCTAGGCGGAAACATTTCCTTCAGCGTCGTAGAGCCTGATTCTCTGGCTATAATTCTGAGGTAAGTCATGTAATTGGGTTGGCAAGATGAGGGGGGCGAATCTGGCAACCATATCCCTAGGAGGATTCGGATTCTGAGGGATATTATTGATATTATGGCTTGGAATTTCTTCGGGTCGAAAACAGTCTCGTCCAAACTGGTTTCTGACTTAGACATGAACAGAGTTTGATCGAAGAATTCGTCAAACCCAAGGTCGCCAATGCTCTGTGCACCATCTTTGGGTAAGCACAGGCTTCTGTCCAGGTAGTAGAATGGGTCTGACACTTACTCTCTAGTCTTGTGCAGAATCTTATCGGGGTCATACACAAGCTCCGTAGGGTTTGGGTTAGGATTCTCTCTGGTATAAATCATCTTTAGAGCCAGGGTTCTTAAACTGTGCTACTTGGAGATACTGATTTGTTTAGACTGGAGTCACCAGGGTAAGGGTTTTATCCAGTACGGATGTTTGTCTCTCTGTTACCCTCAGGGGTCAAACTGCAACATTAGTCGTTCTCCTAGGGAAAATCTATTCAATTTTGTCCCCGACAATGGCACCAGAATGTTAGCACTCCATAAATATGTTCGGTTGATAAACAGACGACGAAGGTAACTTTTTCAACCAACTTTGAGACCTAAAACTAGCCTTTCAGATCTAGAGAGGGCTCTCTCGGGAGGCACGGTCTCCACGCGGGATATGGCTTTGAAAGCAGTGGCTAGATTTAACACCTTTGATATAATGGGTTCTGGTTATATTGGCGCAAGAAAGTAAAACTTGGGCTATGTAGTCGATTTGAGGAAATGACAGAGACAAATGACTTAGTGATTGAACTTGAGAGGATAAGGCTAGGCAAGAAACAATCTTCAGTGCAAAAACGTAATGTGTGGTGGGAGAAAACACAGGAAGTAACTCGGAGCACCACTGTTGGCGAATTCGGAGTTAGCTTAAGAGGAAAACGTTTTGTCTAAATGGCACGAACAAGGTTCGCTACACAGTGAATTCACAGGTTCAAAATTTCGTTCCGAAATAGACAAAAAAAGATAAGAATAAAGATGACAGGNAATACATCCAACTTCTACAACTAGAATCTTTTTGTCAAGTTACAAGACCTTTGCATTAAATTTCAGTCAAAAAACTCAACATACAACAGTTTTCGTCTACTAATTTTGCCAACCAACCCGGCTTACATCGAAAAGATGAAACATATAAACGCGGGGGTCGCTTGGGCTACCCTGCTTTCTAATTGCTAACCCTAAAACTAGGAAAACGAAGTAGCATGCGTTGGAGACTCTTTGCATGGTGCTTTCCAAAAATAGACAATAATCACGTTTGTTTACCCATGATTGTTCGCAAATTTTCCATGAGGATATGGTCATCGGTCTAGTCTCGATGTGAAGGAAATATGTGTCAGTGTCTCCCTTTGATCAGGTGTTCGAGCAAACAGGTGTCTGTCAGAAACTTGTTATCTGCTATAACGACTTTGATTTTTGTTGCGCGCTCATTTGCTGAAAAAATGTGTGCAACAAGTGGTTGTTTGATTGTCACGACCATTATCAAAATGGTAGAGTGCTTTGGGGAAATGTGTCCTTCAAAACTACCAAGATTTGTCTTATGTGTGCAGACGCAGAGACGAGCGCCAGTCAAACTCATTTTTTTCGCGTGCTGGCGAGAGCCACGTGGGATTCCTTTTCGGTCGCTTCGCATTCTCTGGAATACTCTGTATGTCTTTCTTCCATCAATATCTGTGCTTCTCACAGCTATATAATGATGTCTTGCGCCTCTCTGAGGTGTCTTTTTAGCCATGCCACGTTCCCTTCGTGACCCTGCACTGCAGACTCTTCCATAGTCTTTGTCGCTAGTTGTCGCATTAACTCCATGTTTTCTTGATAGAGTTTAGCGATAGCCAGCTTTGCCTGCTTTAATCGCTGAGATGGCTCTTGATCATTCGCTCCTATGATATCCACTTTACCTATTCTACTCTTGCCTTCATGGCTCGATCCTCCGACACGCTCTAGCCGGATGGCGCGCATGAGTAGTTCTTCAGCCACCGATCT
>JASDQU010819781.1:14023-24191 GCA_032191745.1 Picea mariana
CTTGCATCTCCAAAGAACAGAAAGACAAATCTGGGCAGTCAGATCTCCCTCGGAAATATTAATGGAGCCGGCAAACAAATCCTTTTGTCTGCCACTGTGAGTGCCAACTTCTGGATTTGTTTCTGTGAATGCGCGGGAATTCTTTTCAGTGGGTATGGGATTGTACATAAGCTGAATCGCATCTTTATATGTTTTGAAAAACAAAGTTTGACACTTGCACATAAACGTACGTACAAATGTGGATCCCGACTGTCACTAGGCTACAGAGCACCTGCTTCTCTCTGTATTTTCACATCTTATTCATATCTTCGGCCGTCCAATTGGTTTTCAATAATAATAATGATATTGCCTTCAATAATAATAATAATAATGATTTGACAAATAGTGGGTTGGGTTGGATTGGAGAGTCGTCCATGTATAATTGTAAACAACGTTCACAGGCTGGATTGAATTGTAGTGCACTGTCCATTTAGTGTCGCACCTTCTTAATAAAAGCTTTGTTGACTTCATTATCTTCATCAAGAATGTACGTCCATGTTTAACATTAATTATACATATACATATAAGTATGTAGTGTAATAGGTACTTAATAGGAAAGTCAAATGAGAGAAAAGTCAAATGAGAGAAGGTGCATTTACTTTATTTAAGAATATATTAAATTTTGATATATATTTTTATATACATAGGGAAAACTTATCATAATTTAGTTGTAAATTTTTAGTAGAGATAATCATTACTCTCTGTTATCCATAATATAAGTTGATTTTTTTCAAGAAAAACCATTCTACCTATAATAATTCATTGGTGGTTTGTAACCATTCCACCTATAATAATTCATTGGTGGTTTGTATGGGGATAGGCTTTCACTCTTGCCACATGTCTTTGGGTCTTGGGGCTTGGGCCTATAACCTATTTCCTTTGATTTGTTAAACCTTCTTTATACCCATAAATGAATTTTCATTGTTGATCGTCAACTCAAAAGAAATCAGAACGGTTGATTTTTCCCACCTCCAAAACTCCATCGATGATTGACGATCGATGATTTTATTTGGCAAACAAAACTTGTTCACAAATTTTCCCGAACCTAGATCATCGATGATCGATCATTTCCTTAGCGAACTAAACTTGTTTGTAGATTTCTCCGAACCCCGATCACCGATGATCGATCATTTCTTTACTGAACTAAATGTGCTCACAGATTTCTCTGAACCCCGATCATCAATGATTGGTCATTTCTTGGTTGACGTGGCAACTAGGTTGATGTGAGATGACACATGGATGCTTATGTGGCATGACACGTGGATTCTGACGGGAAAATAGGATGACATGGAATGATATGTGGATGCCAACATGGCATGACATGTCATATCCCTCTTTCCATTTCATTGATGATTGAAAAATTCTCTTGGATGAACCAAACACCTCACCAAATTCGCCAACCCAACCATTGGTGATCGACAATTTCCTATGGTCGAACCAAATGCTTAGCCAATCTCATCGATCTGACCATCGGTCATTGACGATTTTTGTTGGTGAATGAAACACTTCACAAATCTTGGTGATTCGAGCATTGGTTGTCGACAATCTCTCTTGAAAAACCATTTTTTTCCACAAATTTTGCTCAATTCCGATTCTTAGAAAAATTTAAACCAAAATCGAGAAGAATCTTGGTCGTTGATCTCCTAGTTAAAATTATCATAACCATTGATTCACCATACTTTTCCCAACTCCGTCGACGAGTCTCGAATATCGATATCCTTCCTTTGAAACACTCAAAAAACAAATTCAGACCATTAATCTACTTCATTTTACAAAACTATGAAAACAAATCCAGATCATCAATCTACACCCTTTTGTAAAACTTTGAAAATGAACCTAGACCATCAATCCTCTAACTTCACAGTCACCATGAAAACATGGAATTCGACTTCCCAATCTGTTTTTTAACCCTACAAACTGCATATTGACGCTATTGATCATCTCTTCAATGGTTATAAGGGAAAATTAGACCTGATTTTTCTCAGAAATTTGGGGATTTCACTTTATTTTCAATTTTTTTCCTCAAATCCGTCACAGTTCGAAATTAGTAACATTGAATTTTACTAAATTCACGTTGGTCCTTGGCCCATATGAGTCCAACATTGAACTAGAAGTTCCAATCCAAGATTGTAACATACCCAACCTCCAAGTAGAATCTCGTTACTACGAGAGCGACTTAGCATAACTTGATACCATTTAAAAATATACAAGCACAGAACATGCGAAATAAATTGAATGTAATTAAAAACATAATAAATCCATGAATTCAACTCTTCAAGCAAACAACAAATACACAACATTCATATAAAACATTTGCACAGTGGAATAAACATAATAACATAACAAAGAAATTATATGCTTATTAAACTTAACCAACTCGCCGTGTATGAAGGATGAACCTCCCAACCATAGGAATTGTTGTTCATTTTCTCTTAGCAATAGACCACCTCCAAGCTAAGGCTATGAGTCCACAAGGAGTTACGTCTCTCTTGGTTATCCACTCTCCACACTCAATAGCCCAAAACCCAGGTTCTACTCTGACAACAATTCCAATCCACTAGCTCTCCTCCCCACGTCCTACAAAATACAAGGAATGTAACCCCTTAATTTCTCTTGGTTCATCAATATGTATCATTAGTTTATCAAGGATTGAAGTGGACTTAGTTGGCTAGGAATCTCAAAGCTGGGGAATTCGAGGAACTCTGAGCTTCTCAAGGAGTTCTCACAACAACCTTCACAAGGTTCTTGAGCCATTTCCTCAAGAAGAAATTAAATATAGGCTTACATCCCGCTTTTACAGGCACACAATCCACATTTATAGCATAAACAAAACCGAATAATGGATTCCTTTAAGCACAACATGTCTAGCGCTCTTCCTACCACTCAACTCCTCTCTTCCTACCCAAAAATTGCATGTAACAATTGTCTCATTTCTCATACAAATTTATTTCTTCTTCCTTTCTTTCTTGACTCTCAATCTTCCCAAAGATGATTGTACTTCATCCCCATGCTCACAATAACTCCAGGATGTGGCTTATCGCACCCAACCTCTTACATGAATTCAATAATTGGATTTGGGAACACTCAACAACAAATTATAAGGTTTATACATAATGATCCTAAAAATTTAGGAATGTGGGTTTGCATTAATACCCATGAATGAAACCTCCTTTATCCCCCTCTCTTGTGGAATCAAAGCCCCTTATCATTATCGTCCGTCTCTTTTTGCAGCGAAGAATTATTATTTTATTAATAATTTAAATGTTCATAATGTACAATTTGGCCCTGCACCATACTAATCACTATAGGTTCTTTTCCCCAACATATTGGCTCACCATCCTAAATGACATTTATACAATTACATTGTAATTTGTAGGGATTAAAATTGGGAATGTTATAGTTTTATTCCTAGATTTTTGGATAATTTTCAATTGATATTTTGATGTTTCTAATGAAATCCTTGGCCTCAATAAAATTTTAAAGAATGGACTTGTGACTTGGATAAAGGGTTTTTGGGATTCTTGTCTTAATACCTTCACCAAAAGGAAAAAACTTGTAAGCCCCAACATGACATAAATATTGTAAGTTTTAAACCTTTGAAGTAAATCAATGCATACAGATTCTTAATAAAAATAGAAATTAATCAATGGATCATACACATAGTACACAGAGATTTACGCTGGAAACCCTTAACCGAGAGAAAACCAACCTTCCTTGGTGTCGCACCTTTCAACTCTTCATTGTATTAATTTCACCATTCACTGTACAATATATAGAATATTTTAGGTATTCCATAGCTACCAAAACCCTAATCCCTTAATCGATGTTTAATTTAAAGAAAACCGTTAATAATAGAAAAATCCGCTAAAATAACAAAAAACGCCCAAAAGAAATATAATTTCAGGGCGCTGCCCCGAACTCCGTCAGCTCTGGCCTACCCCCTAGAGTCAAATGTTTCATGTAAGCCGGGGGGGGGGAACCTGCCCCTCCCTAGGAAAGCGCCTGATGCACACGACAAAAAGAGTGAAGGAAGTTGGGATCGTCAGATGCAGTTGTCGAATTTGATGCGCTCAGAGGCACATGCAAATAATATAACACATACCCAACAAATACAACCTCCCTTTTGATGGTAGACTTATTGAAATATAGTGTGGTTGGTACAATACAATGGATACCATTCAAAGGACCATAACATGTGATGGACTTGATACCCGAAAGTCTCATATTTATTTTACAATGTTTAATATCATGTCAAATCTAAAAGGATGGACCCTTATTTTAGATGATAAGTTGATATGTTCTATAAATTGTTGTGGATATTCCACTGGACATTTCGTCACAACATATATGTAATAAAAATATTGAAATCTTTATTGTGAAGGTTAATTTCCCTTAGATATGAGATTCTTTAATTATTGGTTTTCTACGTAAATGTATGAAATGTGAAAAATAGATAACATAAATAAATACTCACACACCATCCACAAATAAACAAAATATATAACTTGGGAAACCCAATATGGGAGAAAACCCAACTAGAAGGTGAGCTCGCTTTGCTCTCGTTTCTTCAAATGAAAGTGCAAACAAAGATACACTCTTTGTGGAGTCACCTTTGAAATTGTGGCCTATATGGTTGCTAAATGATCTCTCCTACTCTGTTATTCTCTTAAAATATCACTCCTAGGTGCCCTGCTCAACTATGAAAGAAATAAAATGTTAAATATTGGAACCCCTTCTCCTCCTAACAACCCATTATTTAACATCACCTGATATCCATCTAGGGGTAGGGTTTTGACTTCCTCCACCCTCAATCGTAATAAGATTTTGGACCTTCTAAAATCTTATTGAAAGTCTACATGTGACTAGCCCCATATGCGTGAGTAATGGGGACTGAAGTGGCATCTTTTCATACCATGGTGGTCAACACAATAGGTTAACTTGCGAGAGGCACACCTTTCACATATAAACTTCGATTGAGGTGTTTAATGTACCGATGAAAAGGTCTCGAAGTGTAGAATATCAAATATTTTTCCAAATCAAAAGGTAGGTCTAGAAAAAGGTCATTTGATGCCTCAAAATGAATCTAGAATACTTCAGACGATTTCTGACCTAAAATTTTCAAATTGGGACCTTTCCCTAAAATGACCATGCAAGATGATTCCACCATTTTTTTCCACTCTCAAAGCATCAATATAGATGAAAAAAATATAATGATCCAATCCGAATCATGATCATAAAAGAGGGGTTGAATTTGATAGCTTTATTGGCTTTTTTACTATGGAAGTTTAAAAAAGGTTGAAAATTTTCGTGGTTAACAATGTGGAAGGAATCTCATTGTGGAAGGATCAAGTCAAAATCCTACAAAACAAGGATGAATCACTCATATTGGAAGTGAGAGATGAAATTATTGGAGCCCCACATTACGATTATTTCATGTCTTAGGTAGACCAAGCTATTGTCTCTACCACCAAAACTTCTTGAAGAAAAATCAACTAAGGTAGTTAGGTGAAAAGGATGTATTTTTTTCTCAAGTAGGAGTATTATAAAAGGATTAAAAGAATATGAGAAAGGGGTTCACAATGTAACCTATTTTTTCTCTCAAAATTTTGTAAGTAACAACAACTCAAAGTCCCCTTCTCTCAATTTGTTTTTATTTTTATGTCCTTTTCGATTCGGTTTTTCAATGTTGTACAATTGTAAAATCCTCACACTAACTATCCTTTCCCTCTTTCTTCCTATATTCCAAATCTGCAAGAATCTCATCTTAAATAATGAGAGTGAATGCATTCCATTTTTATTAATAAGAGTGAATGCATTCCATTTTTATTTAAATATTATCACATAAATTTTGTGAAGGATAATGTGCCCAAGTATTTCCAATAACTTAGAATTTTCACACTTACGATTTGTTTTGTTTTTTGAAAATTCCCACTAATTCAAGATCAAAGATTATTGGATGTGTGACATTTAAAAAAAAATTGCAAAGTTTTATTTTGGATATTTTATTTATTTATGTTTATTTAGTAGATTTAGAAGGTTATTTTTCTTATATAATTTTTGATAGAGAAAATTATTTGTGTTTTAAGAAAACCAAAAGTAAGTGGCATAATTTTTTATTTTATTTTTACATTATGAAAATGATTGAATTTTTATGGTTTTTTATTAAAATGTAATTTTCTTTGATAATATCTACTTATTCAAGGAATCTTGTTTTATTTCCAAATAATATGGATGATTTTAGGGGTTAAATTTAGCTATTGGGCTAATTTTTCAAAGTTTTCCAAAAAAACGATTTTCTATTATAAAAATGATTTGCCCAAATTCTATAGAATAAAATTATTTTACCTTAAAAATTGCCAAAATTTTATACAAAATATATAAAATCCAAGGTTTCTACATTTTAAAATAAATTTCCATCCTTAAAATCATCCAGGCTAAATAATCTTGTAGATGTTTTACTAAATAACACTCTCTCATTCAATTTAATAAACATTAAAAATAAATTATTATTTGATAAAGAGAAATACCACTTTTATAAAAACAAAACAAACCCTCCTCATTTTTCAAGGATTCTTTTTGAAGTTGATTCCTTTTTTTATAAGAAAAAAATGACTTAAATGTAATAATGTCAATTATACTTTCACAATATTTTAAATAATGTTTCCACAACATATCAAATTATTTTTAATAATATTCATAAAATCACAATATTATCTTTAAGAAATTAAACTATTAAACAGTTAATTAATCATTCATACAACTCTATTGAAAGTTCGTATGTGCTTCACTAACTTACCACATACTTGTTGATAAATATTAATGAATCAACAGAACCATCCCCCCCACACACACATATATATATATATATGTGTGGGGAATGGTTTTGTTATATAAAATCCCAATGACCTATAAAAATCATAAACCTCCAATTATAAAATACTCATAAACCAATCACCTCTTGTCATACAGACATCAAACATTTTAGAGGTTTGATAAAGATAACAATAAGTCAGCCTAATAGTTGCGCAACTCCTCTAGGCATAGTAGTAAGTGAGCCTAATAGTTGTGCGACTTCTAAACCGATGTGAGGAGGATGACACACACATGTATACATTATGAAGCTTAGCACAACCGCATTCTTACCTGGAACCGTTCTTTGTGAAGCAGTTGAGCAACTCCTAGCTAGGTAAAATGGGACTAGGCCAGTATGGGGATGGATGCCTACACTTTTTTACTTCAGTGTCCACCACAACTTCTGAATAACGTCCCTAAAATTGTAAGATTTGTCGACATCCTAGAATTTTTAGGGTACTTATATTATCTGTTATCGTTCTTCCTGAAGTATAATATCTAGCTACCAGGAGAAGCAAAGGCACGGAACTCTCCCATCTTGATGCCTCTCACAGCAAACAAACTTAAAACCAAAAAGTAATTCATATGGTGTCTATTATTATATTTGTCTAAGTATTTTCATGTATGCACAATCTATTTACAACAGAACTCTCCCAAAAATGATATAGCAGTTTAATGAAATTTAAAAATAAATAAATCATCATTTCAGATCAAATCCCCCAAAATTATGAATCACAATGCTCAACATCAGCAAGAATAACGGTAAAGACAATCGAATCTATGCTCAACATTCTCAAAAATCTGTTTTTTTTTAAATAAAATATAAATCATAAAACTCTGGCAAAATTGGCAACCATCATATTTGTTTCATTTCAGAGATCAATAATTCTATAAATATATTTTACAATTTGAATGTATATTTTTTCACAATTAATCATAATTACTTACATAATTTATTTCCACAAACTTTTACTATAAATATTGTTCAACAACATCAGCAAGCAAGAATATCAATGAAGACAAAGGAATTTGCCTTTCTCCTAAATATAAATAATAACACACTCTCAAAGAAATCACCATGTCGATTCCATTTCCGGCACCAATAATTCCACAAAC
This sequence comes from Picea mariana, assembly GCA_032191745.1. Classification (NCBI taxonomy): domain Eukaryota; kingdom Viridiplantae; phylum Streptophyta; class Pinopsida; order Pinales; family Pinaceae; genus Picea; species Picea mariana. The sequence continues at coordinate 22,031 of JASDQU010819781.1, forward strand.
ATACCTAAAATAGACGACAAATATACCAACAGAACCTTGGTGGGTTTTATTGCAACAACAGAAGGGAAGAGTCACTACAATCCAGGTGAGTAGACGTGTCATGTCATGTTTATCCAAATTAAAATCAAAATTATATATTGATGTTGTGTATGTATAGATGGTTTTTCAACTATTTTAATTTAATTAAATACAGATTTTCAGTGTTGCAACTTATTTAATCATTTCAAGAGTTAGAAAGTTAGTTAATTTGAATGATTTTCAGTGTTGCAACTTATTTACTCATTTCAAGAGTTAGAAATAATTAAATACAGATTTTCAGTGTTGCAACTTATTTAATCATTTCAAGAGTTAGAAAGTTAGTTAATTTGAATGATTTTCAGTGTTGCAACTTATTTAATCATTTCAAGAGTTAGAAATTTAGTTAATTTAATGTATTATAATAATAGTAATCTATTATATTAATGTGTTATAATAATAATAATTTATTATAATATAGTGAAAAGATATAATAATAAATTTTTTAATAATAATAATTTATTTTTAAAGTTATGGATATTAAATTGGTGTATAAAACTTTTTCAATCTAATTATTTTATTGATAAGTCTGTTGAAGTATACATATTTTATCTTATTTGGATTTGAACATATAATTTCTTAAGAAAAAAACACATATTGTTAACTATTAAACCCACTTAATAATAAGTTAATATAATCTATATTTAAAATTTAGTATATGTATAATAATTATGTTAAAAAAGATTTTTTACAATCCACATAAAGAAGATGTATCAAATTTATAAGTTTATAATGTGTATCAACTCAAAATAATTAATTAATATACAATAGAAATAAATATAATAACATAAAAATAATAAAAATTTATAATATATATATATATATATATATATATATATATATTAATTATAACTCAGATAGATATTGTAACATCCTTTCTATATGGTTTTTTTTGTTTGCTAGTTTATCTGTGACCTATGGGACTAACCTTAAAAACATACTTCCTCATCCACTATCCTACACTTAGAAGACTATCCTTTCTATATGTTAATTCAATATAATATTCTACAAAATTAATAATAATACTCAAAACTACAATATTGTGTTATTATGTTCAAAGTAATTAAATGCATCTAAACCATATTTAATACCTATAATATTAATAAAATATAAAAATAATATAATATTATATTCAAAGTAATTAAATGCATCTAAAATGCATCTAAACCATGTTTGATGGCTATAATATTAATAAAATAAAAAAATGACTAAAATATTAATAAAATAAAAAATTAATATAATATAAGTAAAATTTAAAAATAAAAAATAATTTAATAGAATAATAAAAAATATAAATAAAAATATTATAATAAAACAAACTAGTATTATGTATTTAAAATTTTGAACTCTAAGTTTAGATTGGATACTCCACCCATCATCAAACACAAATAAAAATGAAGTTATAAAAGAACAAATAAATAAACAAATAAGAAGTTAGGCAAAACTTTTTTGTTTGGAAGAAAAATAATTTTTTTTCTCTATTAAGTTTATACATTAAAAAAAAACATATTATAAATCATTTGTATCTTTTATATATATAATTGAATTTTTTTAAACATCATTTCTTATTTTAGGAGCAAAACCATAAAAAAACCAATTGAGTGTAGCTTGAATGATTGTTAACCTTCTCATTAAAGTTCAATTCCCATAATAACATAAATAAAACTAATAATAAATATATTATAATAACTTAGTACCTATTTATATTGAAAATTTGTATTTAATTCAAAATTGAATGAAAAATCTTCAAAATTGAATATCAAAACAACTGTTAAAAATAATAAAAAATTATATAACACACATTTTACAATAAATAAATAAATCCTTTTTTCACTTCAAATTTGGTAGTTTTTTCTCACTTTCTGTGTTAGGTTGCTCCTAATCTCAAATCTCTAAAGGTAACTCCTAACTTTAAAAAAAAAATCCAAATTTACATAAATGGACGTTTGTTTGATCAAACAGATTATTACATGATGATGCAGGAGTCTTGTTTATCTTCGTTCCATACATACCAAATCTCATTGGGTGCACCGGGATGATGGTATCGTGGCCACGGGATCTCTGGTCTGCTTGAACAAGCCGAACA
>JASDQU010819781.1:25435-38976 GCA_032191745.1 Picea mariana
GTTTTTTTTGGGCCATAAATATTTATTTGGGGCCATTTATTATTTTTTTTTTTTAAAACAAATATACATTTTTTTAAATTATTGTTTTCTCAAAAACATTTTATTTTCTTTGTTGTCTTTATTTATTTTTTAATGTAAATTTAAAAATAAAAATTAGTAAATAAATTTTTATGTGATCATTTAGGGTCCAATTGTGGGTTTTTTATTTGCATAGGGATTTGTTGTCAAGGGGACAGTTTCAATTAAGCCGTAATTAGTTGCAATTTTGATGTTTAGAAAATACATTTTGCTTTAGGTAGCATCATGTTTTTATTTTGGTGTTGATTTTAAGGTTTTTCTAAGCAACTGTTTTATGTTTTAAGGTCATGCTTGAAAAAAGTTGTAATTTTGACCCGGTTAGAAAAAGTGGTACTATCGGTAGCACCACTTTTTGATTTGAGGGTTGATTTTAAAGTTTTTTTGAACAACCATTTGATCCTTTAAGCCCATGCTTGAAAAAGTTGTAATTTTGACACGGTTACAAAAATGGTGCTTCCGGTAGCACCATTGTTTGATTTGGGGGTTGATTTTCATGTTTTAATGCAAAATTATGGGTTGTAAGGGCTAGAGTTCTTGTTTTGAGGTTACAGTTCTCATTAAGTTGGTAATTATGTTTGGTTACGAAGAAGGATGGTTCATAGCATATGTGTCCAAATTATAGATAGATCAACAAAATGAAAATCAAAGATAAGCTTCCCATTCGTGTCAATGATGATTTATTAGATGAATTCCATGGAAAAAAATTATTTACTAAGTTGGATCTTTGTTCGGGATATCATCGAATCAGAATGAGGTAGGAACACATTCCCAAAATAATCTTTAGAACACATGAAGGTCATTATGAGTTTTTGGTTATGTCATTTGGACTTACTAATGCACCTTCAACATTTCAAATCTTGATGAATTCTATTTTCAAACCCTTCCTTAGAAAATTTGTTTGTATTTTTTTATGACATACTAATCTACAACAAATCATGGGAAGATCATGTGCACCATGTTAATAAAGTATTGCAAGTTTTGGCAGACCAACAACTTTATGCAAATCCTTCCAACTATTCCTTTGAGGTTAAAGAAGTGGAATATTTGGGTCATAGTGTATCTCATGAAGGTGTAAAAGTGGACCCTAAGAAAATTAAGGTTATGAGGAAATGGCATGTTATAGCAAGATTTGCCTCACCATTGCAATCTTGCACATAGGGACTTTTTTCCATTTCCCTATGCAAACTTGACATCCCTTTTTGATGAATCCAGAGCTAAAAATACATATTTTTCTACATATACGCGCCTTATCTACTATACAGCAAGCTTAAATGCAGGTTGCTCCACTAAAACCCGCATACATTGGGATTTGTGCCAAAAAATACAAAAATGAAGTTGGGTTTCCATGTCACAACAGGAGATCTCTGATCCTTTGCCTTCCATATACCGGAAACATACCGAATTAGCCCTTCAGTTGCATTTCGAAGGCTATAAAAGCATAATTTCGATCTATGGAAAAGAGGAGAAAGCATTCAACTTTAAGAGAAAAGTTACTCTATAGAAATTACTTCATATTGAGTCTGCATCCCTTTTTTCCTCAAGTCTGAACACAGTGTTCAGCCCCCAAGATCTTCCCCTATTGTTGAGAGAACCTCGTTGTCTCCCTTCTATGAGCTTGCCTTTGGTAGAGGATTGAAGTGGTGGAGGCCCAGTTGGAAGGAACCTAGATTCTTGGTTTCGAACTGTGTCGACACGGAAGTCTGTAATGTTATCACTTATGTTGATCATTTATTAATAGAAATACTCATTTCTCGTCCTATTGGTATCTTGAAAATATATGATTATTATCCATGGGCATGTTTGTAATGTTTATTAATGGATTATGCTATCTAATGTGATAACCTTTTATATTATCACTATATGTTTGCTTTTATTGTTTGTTGATAACTTGTCACAAGTATAAAGCTTTGAGTCAGAGTGCTCAATGGTAGACATCTTCAAACGTTGGAATGAGGTAGGTTTATTTCTTATCTCACTTGCACATTGGTTTATATAGAATATGTCAGAATTGAGTAGATTTCTGCAGTCATATCTGTCTGTTGTGGTTCACCTTTGCCATAGAGAGTGTTTTCCCTTGTAACATGGCCAATTCCAAAAACCTTGAAGAAACTTAGAGGATTATTAGGATTTATAGAATATTACTGCAAGTTTTTCAAGGACTAATATCAAATAGTGGCACCTCTAACAACATTATTAAAGAAGGAATCATTTTCTTGGACTTGAGAATAAACCAAATATTTTGAAAAACTTAAGGAAACTATGTGTACAACTCCTATCCTAGCCACACCTAACTTCACAAAAATATTTACTATGGAGTGTGATGCCTCAATCCATGTCATTGGTGCATTTTTAATGCAATAAGGAAGTCCCCTCATCATTTAAAGCATCCAACTTAAAGGAAAAAAGATTACTCAAACCAATTTATGAAAAATAAATATTGTCTATACTACATGTAGTTAAGAAATGGAATCCTTACCTAATATGAAGACACTTAAAAATAAAAATAGATCATGATAGTTTGAAGTACTTCTTGGAGCAATGATTATCTTCAGAAGAAAAAAAAAATGGGTTACACATATTCTAGGTTATGACATTGAAATTATCTACAAGAAAGAAAAAAAAATTATTTTGGTCGATGCACTTTTAAGGAAAGAAGAAGAAAGAGACAGTTCACTATGTGTTATTTCTATTCTTCAATCTACTAGGGAAAAAGGAGCAATATCAATAGGTATGTAATATCATTAAACAAACACAAGAAGACCCGAATGCATTAGATAAATTTGTATGGAACAATGATTTTCTATGGTATCATGATCACCTATATTTATGTAAGAATTTCCAACTCAAATAGAGGGTCCTTATGGAATTGCACATTTCTCCTATAAGAAGATGTTCAAGGTCCTTGAAAACTTACCACATGACCAAGAAGGATTTTTTCTGGGAAGGTCTTAAAATTGATGTTCAAAAGTTTGTTTTTGAATGTGGTGTCTTCCAAAAAGATAAGGGATTGAGAATCGAGACTCCAAGTCTCTTACAACCATTATATAAACCAAGTCAACATTGGGAATACGTTTCAATGGATTTTATTACAGGTTTACCCAAATCTGAAGGAAATATTGTCATCATGGTAGTAGTGGATTTATTAACTAAGTATTCCCATTTCCTCTCTCTCTTTCTAATCCTTTTAAAGCGAGTATAGTATCCAATGCATTCATGGAAACAATTCAAAATCTACATGGAGTTCCCAATATTATTGTAAGTGACAAAGATCTAATTTTCATTCGAAATTTTGGACTGAATTATTTTCTTGTTTGGATACTTAATTGGCTCATAGCTCATCTTACCATCCTCAAACTGATGGGAAAACTGAGATTGTGAATATGTATAGAAGGACATCTACATTTATTTTCATATGATAAACCGACACAATGGGTCAAGTGGTTACCCTTGAAAAAATGGTGGCACAACACATCCTTCCATACTTCATAAAAAATGTCCACATTTCTAGCACTTTATGGATATCATCCTTCATCCATAACATATCCCTTGAAAGAAACTACAAAGGTTCATGTATTCAAGGACCACATAGGGAACCAACAAGATCTTCTTATATTATTTAAGGACAACTTGGTTATGGAAAAAATAAGATAAAACAACACATAGATCGACATCGGAGTGAAAGAAAATTTGAAGAGGTGATTGGGTATTTTGAGGCTACAACCATATAAAATAATGTTCCTCGAGAATGAAAAGAAATATACCAAATTAGCACCCAAATATTATGGCCCCTACAATGTCTTGCAAAGGATTGGAATTATGGCTTACAAAATGGAGTTTCCTACATCTTCATGTGTGCATCCAATATTCCATGTTTCTTTCTTAAAGAAGGTAATCAATGAAAACATCCCAATCCAAAATATTTTTCCACGGATTAAATAAGAAGGGAAAATAATCCTAGAACAAAAAAAAAATCCTCGAAAAAAGGATTAAGCAACTGTGAAATTCAGAAATTACTGAGTATCTCGTCAAATGGAAGAACCTAGTAGTGAAGACATGGAAATATGATTTCTTCATGAAGAAACACTTGTAGTTAGTCAAGTATTGATGAAAACACTTGTTTTAAGGGGAGGGGAATTTTAATCCCTATAAAAAGCATCATATTATGTATAAAACCCCTTATTAATCCTCTAGATAGTAAATTATTACATTTCTAGTGTTATATTAGTAGGTGAGCTAGAATGATTAATTGTACCCTTTCATTATAATTGTACCATTTGTCTCTTATACACACACACACACACCAAGGAGACCTAGTATGAGGATCATCTTATCTCATCTCATATTGTATTCTAAATTGGATATATTGTAAAAGGAGGCTTCCCCCTCAAAGAGGACAATATTCATTTACTTTTTGTCATTTTTTAGGAGTTGGATCATAACAAGTACCTCCCAAATCAGTGCTAGTACTTCTTATGGAAAAAAAACATATGGTAATTACAACATTTCCCTACCCCTCTCTAAGAAACCAAAAAGGTGGCCCAAATCCAAAAACCATGAGAATTCCCCATTTGGGAGAACATGCTTCACAACACATACTTGGCCCTTGATGCAATGGTTAGAATTGCAATGGAGTATTGTAAACATCCTACAATTTTCATAACCTATATGGTGTTCCCCCATAAGTCAATCAATATATACTATTCCCAGTGTACCCAAATGCAACATAACATCAAAAACCTCCACACAACAAGTTGGTGTAAACATTGTCCATCCCTCACCTATTCAATGAACCCAAGAGTTTGAGTATTTTAACATGGTCAATCCCTCAAATCCTCAAAATAAGGGAAATATAATGGAAGAACAAAGCATAAAAACCACCTTAGGAACTAGGATATAATTACCCTAACATACCCAACAACATTGGGTCCAATTCCAATTTAAGAAACTAGAACCAAAATTTTGGTAACATCAATCAATCAAAGAAATGGAAAAATAATGGTTTGGGTAAAAATTTCCCCTACACATTATGTGTAAAGTTTAGTCAATACACTCACCATTTCCCCCAAATTGTTGAATTCAAATGGATGAAGGAAATGATGGCTAACAAAGGAGCTAATCCCCCACTTAGGGATTGTCCCCATAGAAACAATTTCCTACAAAATAACAAATAGTGGTCTTGTGCAACCCATTTCCATAGCTAGGCGTTGTAGCTAACCAATAGAAACCCAATAAGTCCTTCCGACCATAAGGACCCTATCCACCTCAAAATCCTAATCAACATGGAGATCCTTCCTATGAAACATCTTCATGAATTCTATAGAGATTAAACTTCATAATCACAACAAATAAAGTGGAATGCCTCCACGCTTGACCAAGACAAACCAAGAGGTCACCCAACCATCATCTAGATAGTCATTGCAAATATTGAGGCCTAGTAATGATGTTGTCACCCAAAGTTTTGGGTAAATATCGCACACGCACAAAAAAAAAAATTGCATGTCTATTCCAATTTTGTGTGCACTCAAGCAGTTACGTGAGTTGTGATAGGAGGTGCACACGTCAGATATTGATTTTTTAATGCACTCCAGTTAAATTGTGCCAATTCTCGTCAGTCTGAGTTTTTTTAGGCTTGCCAGAAATAAATAAGACACCACATGCATGATGGGATCAATAAAATAATCGTCAGAGAATCTCCCTGAATGATTACTACATGTAGCACAAGGGAATGCAGAGCAACAAGAAGATGAGATGGAAAGGTAGTTGATATTTTCACAATTCCAAAGAGGCTATGTGGAATGTATATGGGTGAAAGAATAATGTGGGACTAGCAGACAGGAGCGAGTGCGGTAGAACTGAAAGTTTGAAAGCACTAGAGCCAAGAAGTAGATAAAAAGGAGAAATGACAACAGAAAGAGAATTAGTCAGTTGGTTGTCAGTTGATGGTTGTGAGTATTGTTGTTTGTTTTAGTCAGTGACCTTTACCTCACTCTAAGCTTATGTTTTGTTTATGTCTTTGATTGTAAGTATGAGTTTGTCCCATCTAAAGAGTCTGAAGGAAAGCACATGGTACAATGTAATGTAACACTCATCAAATGTATAAGAGAGAAAGGATTTGTTGCTATCAATTCACGAGTTGCTTAATGTATGTATATGATGGTTGAATGAAGATAATAAATTTGCAATGATTCTGGTCTTATGATATGTTGATCATGTACCAATAAAATGTGTGAGTTTTTATGTTTTTATATGATTAAATTAGCCCACTTAGATTTAAAGTTTTTATATGATTAAGTTTTTTCAGTTTACATAATTAAATTCACCTAGAGATCTAAAGTTCTTAGATTATTAAGCTTTTCAATTTACATCATTAAATTAATCCAGAAAATTGAACTATTTTTAGATTATTAAACTTTTCAGTTTACATAATTAAATTCTCCCAAAAAAAATTGAATCCAATCGCCCATTAGAGTTTAGATGTACGGTTCTTAGATTATTAAGGTTTTCGATTTACATAATTAAATTCGCCCAGAAAATTGAATCGAATCGCCCATTAAGTTTACATGTACGGTTCATAGATTATTAAGGTTTTCAATCAGAAAAATGAATCGAAAAAGTTTTTTAGAAGTTTGTTAAGTATATTTAGATGTTTGTTAATGTGATAGGATCGTTTTTATAAAAAATACTTTACATGTACGGTTCTTATATTATTAAGGTTTTCGATTTACATAATTAATTTTCTCGAGAAAATTGAATCGAAAAAGTTTTTTTAAGAAGTTTGTTAATGTGAGAAAATGGCTTTTATAACAAAAGTTTTTATATAATATTTGGTTTGGACCAATATCATAGGATCGAAATCATTAACATGAGAGGATTAAAAAAGTTTTTTTATATGAATTAACTTGAGAGAATTAAATAAGTTAACATTAATATGAGAGGATTAAAAAATTTTTTTTTATATGAATTAACTTGAGAGGATTAAAGAAGTTTTTTATATGAGAAGTTTTTTTAATATAATATTAGGATTTTTTTATTATTAATAGATTTAAAATAAAATTTTATGTTATATCTTTTAAATCATTTCTATTTAATTTTAAATTGATTAAGTTGTAAGTTGTTATATGATAATTTTTTTATATAATATTTAGTTTAAGTTATAGGAGAAGTTTTTTATATAATATTTAGTTTAAGTTATATGAGAAGTTTTTTTATCATTAATGTATTTAAAATTTTATTTTATTAAATTTGTGTATCATTTTAACTTATTTTTATTATAATTATGTGTTTTTTGTTTGAGATTTTTTATAAATAATTATTTTGTTTGTTTAATTGAAAGTAAATGTAATAAAATAATAATCAAAATATTAACATACAAAATATAAATACCTTTTAATTGAAATGTAATTATTTAATCTCTAAAATATTAACACAATAATTAAGAGAAAGACAATATTTTGTATTTTGATTTACAGTAAGATATTTTAAATTTTTTAAAATATATAAATATATTTTATATATTTATGGACTATTAAGTGGAAGTTAATCATCATCATCATAATATAAAAAAATCTTGATGAAAATTTTATTTCATTATCAAACATACAAACAAACTAATATCTAAAAAGAAAACACCATGGCATGATCAACATTGTAATGCATTAGTACCATAGTAAAATATGGTTAAGATTAATCAACATGGCCCATCATAATCATATCCACATGGTAAACTAAGGTCTACCATAATAACCATAATAAAATCATGTCAACCATAGTCAACCACTGTGATGGTCAACTACACTCAAACAAGGTGAAGGACAACCATGATCAACCATAGTTACACTCAACCAAGGTGAATGAAAACCATGATCAACCATAGCCAACCTTTCCTTCCCAACATCAATCAAGTTCTATCAAAGTTAACCATGGTCATGGTCAACCATAATCAACCACACTTATAATGTATTTATTAAGGTATTAACACTTTAATAAAGTGTTTATTAATGTATCATTACTTTAATAATGTATTATTAATGTATTGATAATTGTGTATGTTACATTATAGATTAATGTATTAATACTTTAATAACTTATTTTTAAGGTCATTAAGGTCAATGTATTACTACTTTATTAATATATTACTTTATTAATGTTTTATTATTACTACCTTAGAACAAGTATGATTCTAAGATTCTTTCTATGAAATATATCGCATTAGTTCAAATTTGCTATCTTTTTTCCAAAGGAAACACTAAGTTAGATTTTTTTTTTTTAAATTCACCAAAACTTCATTTCCATTATGTGTCAAACACAAAACAACCTTGTCATGTGACCTTGCAATATGAAAAACAAAACCAAATGTTACAACCAACCATAATCAACCACCTTCATAATGTATTTATTAAGGTACTAATACTTTAATAATGTGTTTATTAATGTATTATTACTTTAATAATGTATTATTAATGTATTGATAATTTCATATGTTACATTATAGATTAATGTATTAATACTTTATTAATACGTCATTAAGGTCATTGTATTACTACTTTATTACTATATTACTTTATTAATGTTTTATTATTACTACCTTAGAACAAGTATGATTCTAAGATTCTTTCTATGAAATATATCGCAATAGTTCAAAGTTTCTATCTCTTTTCCAAAGGAAACACTAAGTTAGATTTTTTTTTAAATTCACCAAAACTTCCTTTCCATTATGTGTCAAACACAAAACAACCTTGTGATGCGACGAACATACCTTGACCTTGCAATATGAAAAACAAAACCAGATGTTACAACGTGATGAATTAAGTAATGTTGTAATGTGTCGAACATAATAACATTGCATAGTGACAAACATAATAACATTGCAATCTGAAGAACACAATAACATTGCAATTTGTTGAACATAGTAATGTTGCAATGTGACAAACATAAATTGATGTCACAATGTGACCAACATAGCCATGTCGTCATAAAGTGGATAGTAACGTCACATTGTGACAAACATAAACATGTGTTGCAATGTGTGACTCATTGTTATGTCATGGCAATGTGACGAACATTTCCTCACATTGCAATGTGACACACATATCCTGACATCGCAATGTGACAAACATTTTCAAACATCGCAATGTGTCGAACATAGTAGTGTTCCAATCTACCAAGCATTGCAATGTTGCAATTTGACGAACATTGTCTTGTCACCGCAATGTGATGAACATATATGGATGTTGCAATGTGATGAAAATTTATTTATCGTCACAGTCTAACGAACATATATGAACGTTGCAATGTCATGAACATTTCCCTATTATCATAATCTGACGAACATAAACAGACATCCCAATGTGACGAACACATCTTTGTTGCCACAATATGACGAACGTATCCTTGTCATCACAATATGTCTCATAGTAACAAGCATAATAGCATTGCAATCTGACGAACATAGTAATGTTGCAATCCATTGATCATAGTAACGTCGCAATGTGACGAACATAAACTGATGTCACAATGTAACCAACATGGTCATGACATCACAATGTGGATACTAACATCGGATTGTGGTGAACACAAAAATACATTGTAATGTATCACCAATTGTTGTGTCGTCACAATCTAATGAACATATCCTCACATTGCAATGTGTCGTACATATCCTGATGCCACAATGTGACAAACATTTCCAAACATCACAGTGTGTCGAACATAGTAACACTCCAATCTACCAAGCATTTCAACATTGCAATTCGGTGAACATTGTCCTATCATTACAATCTAACAAATATATATGGATGTTACAATGTGACGAACATTGTCTATTGTCACAATCTGACGAACATATATGGACGTCGCAATGTGATGAACATTTCCCTGTTATCAGAATTTCACGAACATAAACACATGTTGCAATGTGATGAACATATCCCTATTGTCACAATATGATGAACATTTCCTCACATTGTAATGTGACACACATATCCTGACGTTGCATTGTGACAAAAAATTCCAAACATCGCAATGGGACAAACACAACCCATTATTGGAAGGTGATGTACAGAACCCAATGTGGCAATGTGACAAACATAGAACAATATTGCAATGACATGAACATTTCTCGACGTCACAATGTGACGAACATAACTGATTGTTTCGCTATGACAAACCTATTCAACGCCATAATATGATGAAGAAAAAGCATTCATCGTAATTTGATGACCATAAACTTACGATGTCATGTGATGAATAAAATTTGATGTCACAACGTGATGAACGAAACATGTTGTCGCAATGTGATAGGAACAAAACATGATCAACATTGGAATGCAGTAGTGACATAGTAACCTATGGTTAAACATAATCAACATGGCCCACCATAATCACATCTCAATGGTCAACAAAGGTCATCCATGGGCACGGTTGACCATAATAAATCTCGATGAACCATAGTCAACCATGGTCATGGTCAACTATAGTGAACCATGGTGAAGGACAACCACGATCAACCATACTGAACCTTTCCTTCCCAATGTCAACCAAGGTATACCAAAGTTAACCATGGTCATGGCAAACCGTAGTCAACCATAATCATTGTCAATTAATGTATTAATATTTTAATAATGTATTACTACTTTATTTTATACATTAATGTATCAAAGCTTTAGTAATGGATTACTAATTTATTAATGTACCATTTTATTAGCGTATTAATACTTTATTAATGTATTAATACTTTGGTAATGTATTAATACAGAGTAGCTCTAATGGTTAAGAACATATGTTTCATCTTAAGACGTCACAAGTTCAAATCCACAGTGGGGTAAGGTATGTATACCTATATAGACTTTACTAGTCAAATCGATGGGCGAAAGAGATTCCTTATTAATGTATTATTACTTTAATTTTACATTGTAATAATATTACTTTAATTTTATATTATAGTAATGTAATAATATATTGTTAATGTATTAATACTTTAGTAATATATTTATTAGTATATTTAATATATTATTTTATTAGTATTTTAATATTTCAAGAATGTATTAATTATATCGACCACTTTTATAAATCTCAAAGAGTTTATTGTCAATCATATAATAATTAAACAATTTATTTTCATCTTTAAAAGTAAAACTTAATTTACATTATATTTGAAAAAGTTTTTTATAAAAACTATTAAACGGATGCAGGTGAAGAGTTACAGTCACAACGTCCTATACACTAAATTTCTTTTAATTCACAACGTCCTATACACTAAATTTCGTTTAATTCTATACGATTGTAAAAGTTTTTCAAAAGTAGTTTTTCAAACGTTATTAAATGGATCTTGGTAAAGAGTTAGGGAGTTCCGTAAATGGTAGGTCAAATATGAAGTGAGATTTTAAATATTTCTCATCTGAAAAAACAAAGAAAAGAAAAAAAGGCATAGGCACAAGGATCAAAACGAAAGGGCTAAACTCTACCTTAGGTTTATGTCCCTGCCTACTACTGTTCAGTTGTTAAAATTGGTTTTAGAGGCTTACTGGATTGTTTTTGCAGTATTTTGATTTTTGTTAGAAAGCCCTTTACTTCATATAACTCGACAGATCTCACCGGAAGAAAAACTGTCTCCCAAGGATCCTGTACCTTCTCAGATGGCAAATGTAAGTCCTGATGTGTTCGAGGTTTAGGGTTCCATTCTCTGTTTTTCTTGCTGTTGTGGGCTGATATGCTAATTCATCTGCAGAAAACCGTGATGTCGTTGGACATGTATTGCGATAAATGCAAGAAGGTCGCCTTGCATTGCGTTACGAAAATCGAAGGTAAGTATCTATTCGGACCGAGTTCTTGTTGCTTGAAAAGAGATTTACTTTGTTTTTGCTGGATATTTTCACTGTATGGGTGATTGTAGGGATCGATTCGCTGTCTATTAATATGAAGGAGAGGACGCTGACTGTGATCGGAGACACGGATCCCCTGTCCGTCGCCAATTTGATCAGAACCAAATTCAGGTGCGCTAAATTGCTCTCGGCCGGTCCTGTGCCTCCGCCTGAGCCCAAAGAGGAGAATAAGGCCGAGGAGAAGATGGTCGAAGCTGAGAAGCCCAAGGAAGAGCAGAAAGAAGAGAAAAATGAGGAGGAGAAGCGTGAAGAAAATAGCGAGGAGGAGAAGAAGAAAGAAAAGAGCAACGAGGAGGAGCAGAAGGATGGTAAAATAGCTAGCAGAATCATCACAGGCGATGCCGTATCAATTGTGCGATGCACGGTGCTTTCCTCCATGTTCGGCTTGTTCAAGCAGAACAGAGATCCCGTGGCCACGATACCATCATCCCGGTGCACCCAATGAGATTTGGTATGTATGGAACGAAGATAAACAAGACTCCTGCATCATCATGTAATAATCTGTTTGATCAAACAAACGTCCATTTATGTAAATTTGGATTTTTTTTTTAAGTTAGGAGTTACCTTTAGAGATTTGAGATTAGGAGCAACCTAACACAGAAAGTGAGAAAAAACTACCAAATTTGAAGTGAAAAAAGGATTTATTTATTTATTGTAAAATGTGTGTTATATAATTTTTTATTATTTTTAACAGTTGTTTTGATATTCAATTTTGAAGATTTCTTATTAATTTTGAATTAAATACAAATTTTCAATATAAATAGTTACTAAGTTATTACAACATATTCATTATTAGTTTTATTTATGTTATTATAGGAATTGAATCCTAATGAGAAGGTTAACAACCATCCAAATTACACCTAATTGGTTTTTTTTATGGTTTTGTTCCTAAAATAAAAAATAATATTTAAAAAAATTCAATTATATATATAAAAGATACAAATGATTTATAATATGTTTTTTTTTTAATGTATAAATTTAAGAGAGGAAAAAAAATATTTTTCTTCCAAACAAAAAAGTTTTATCTAACTTCATATTTGTTTATTTATTTGTTCTTTTATAACTTCATTTTTATTTGTGTTTGATGATGAGTGAAGTATCCATTCTAAATTTACAGTTCAAAATTTTAAATACATAACACTAGTTTGTTTTATTATAATATTTTTATTTGTATTTTTTATTATTCTATTAAATTATTTTTTATTTTTAAATTTTACTTATATTATATTATTTTTTTATTTTATTAATATTATAGTCATTTTTTTATTTTATTAATATTATAGTCATTAAACATGGTTTAGATGCATTTAATTACTTTGAATATAATATTATATTATTTTTATATTTTATTAATATTATAGCTATTAAACATGGTTTAGATGCATTTAATTACTTTGAACATAATAACACAATATTGTAGTTTTGAGTATTATTGTTAATTTTGTAGAATATTATATTGAATTAACATATAGAAAGGATAGTCAGGTGTAGGATAGTGGATGTTGAAGTATGATTTTTAAGGTTAGTCCCACAAATCACGAATAAACTAGCAAACAAAAAAAACCATATAGAAAGGATGCTACA
>JASDQU010819781.1:39165-59453 GCA_032191745.1 Picea mariana
TTATTATTTTTATTATATTATATTTATTTTTATTGTATATTAATTAATTATTTTGAGTTGATACACATTATAAAGTTATAAATTTGATACATCTTATTTATGTAGATTGTAAAAAAAAAATTTTAACATAATTATTATACAAATACTAAATTTTAAATATAGATTATATTAACTTATTATTGAGTGAGTTTATCAATAAAATAATTAGGTTGAGAAGGTTTCATACATCAATTTAATATTCATAACTTTAAAAATAAATTATTATTATTATTAAAAAAATTATTATTATATTTTTTCACTATATTATAATAAATTATTATTATTATAACACATTAATATAATAAATTACTATTATTATAATACATTAAAATTAACTAACTTTCTAACTTTTAAAATAATTAAATAAGTTACAACACTGAAAATCTGTATTTAATTAAATTAAAATAGTTGAAAAACCATCTATACATACACAACATCAATATATAATTTTGATTTTAATTTGGATAAACATGACATGACACGTCTACTCACCTGGATTGTAGTGACTCTTCCCTTCTGTTGTTGCAATAAAACCCGCCAAGGTTCTGTTGGTATATTTGTCGTCTATTTTAGGTATGTTTGTGGAGTTATTGGTGCTTGAAATGGAATCGACATGGTGATTTCTTTGAGAGTGTGTTATGATTTATATTTAGGAGAAAGGCAAATTCCTTTGTCTTCATTGATATTCTTTCTTGCTGATGTTGTTTAACAATATTTTTGAACAATATTTAGAGTAAAAATTTGTGGAAATAAATTGTGTAAGTAATTATGATTAATTGTAAAAAAATATATATTAAAATATATGTATATAATTATTGATCTCTATCCCTGAGGTGTAGGATAGTTGGTGACTGAGTATGTTGTTAACCCACTCTTTGTTGAAAAGTCACTGGTTCGAAACCTGCATAGACAAAAAATCCAACCATATTAAGGGTTGGTGTGCGATTCCAAGCCAAAAATTAATCCCGATGCCAAGAAGGTCCGATCCAATTAACAAACAAAAAAAATAATTTTATGATTTATATTTTAGAAAAAAAAACAGATTCTTGAGAAAGTTGAGTATAGATTCGATTGTCTTTACCGTTATTCTTGCTGATGTTGAGCATTGTGATTAATTATTTTGGGGGATTTGATATGGAATGATGATTTTTTTTTTTTAAATTTCATTAAACTGCTATATCATTTTTGGGAGAATTCTGTTGTAAATAGATTGTGCATACATGAAAATACTCAGAGAAATATAATAATAGACACCATATGAATTACTTTTTGGTTTTAAGTTTGTTTGCTGTGAGAGGCATCAAGATGGGAGAGTTCCGTGCTTTTGCTTCTCCTGGTAGCTAGATATTATACTTCAGGAAGAACGATAACAGATAATATAAGTACCCTAAAAATTCTAGGATGTCGACAAATCTTACAATTTTAGGGACGTTATTCAGAAGTTGTGGTGGACACTCAAGTCCAATGTAAAAAAGTGTAGGCATCCATCCTCATACTGGTCTAGTCCCATTTTACCTAGCTAGGAGTTGCTCAACTGCTTCACAAAGAACGGTTCCAGGTAAGAATCCGGTTGTGCTAAGCTTCATAATGTATACATGTGTGTGTCATCCTCCTCACATCGGTTTAGAAGTCGCGCAACTATTAGGCTCACTTACTACTATGCCTAGGAGGAGTTGCGCAACTATTAGGCTGACTTATTGTTATCATTATCAAACCTCTAAAATGTTTGATGTGTGTATGACAAGAGGTGATTGGTTTATGAGTAGAGGTCAATGCTTGGTGAACTAGTTACCTTTTTTGTATTTTATATTTGTAGGTTTATGATTTTTATAGGTAATTGGGATTTTATATAACAAAAACATCCATACATATATATGTGGATGGTTTTGTTGATTCACTAGTATTTATCAACAAGTATGTGGCAAGTTAGTGAAGCACATAGGAACTTTCAATAGAGTTGTATGATGAATGATTAATTAACTGTTTAATAGTTTATTTTTTTAAGATAATATTGTGATTTTATGAATGTTATTAAGAATAATTTGATATGTTGTGAAAACATTATTTAAAATATTGTGGAAGCATAATTGACATTACTACATTTAAGTCATTTTTTCCTTATAAAAAAAAGAATCAACCTCAAAAAGAATCTTTGGAAAATGGAGGGTTTGTTTTGTTTTTATAAAAGTGGTACTCCTCTTTATCAAATAATAATTTATTTTTAATGTTTATTAAATTGAACGAGAGAGTGTTATTTAGTAAAACCTCCACAAGATTATTTAGCTTGGATGATTTTAAGGATGGAAATTTATTTTAAAATATAAAAACCTTAGCGAATCTTACTAATCCTTCATATGCTAACTGTAAAATGTTTGGAGTTTATATATTTTGCCCCTAAAATCATCCATGTTATTTGGAAATAAAACAAGATTCCTTCAATAAATGGATATTATCTAAGAGCATTACTTTTTAATAAAAAACCATACAAATTCAATCATTTTCATAATGTAAAAAATAAATAAAAAATTATGCCACTTACCTTTGGTTTTCTTAAAACACAAATAATTTTCCCTATCAAAAGTTATATAAGAAAAATAACCTTCTAAATTTACTAAATAAACATAAAAAAAAAAAGGGTATCCAAAATAAAACTTTGCAATTCTTTTTTAAATGTCACACATCCAATAATCCTTGATCTTGAATTAGTGGGAATTTTTAAAAAATGAAACAAATCGTAAGATTGAATTAGTGGGAATTTTCAAAAAATGAAACAAATCGTAAGTGTGAAAATTCTAAGTTATTGGAAAGAAAGAGGGAAAGGACCAATAATCCTTGATCTTGAATTAGTGGGAATTTTTAAAAAATGAAACAAATCGTAAGATTGAATTAGTGGGAATTTTCAAAAAATGAAACAAATCGTAAGTGTGAAAATTCTAAGTTATTGGAAAGAAAGAGGGAAAGGATAGTTAGTGTGAGGGTTTTACAATTGTACAACATTTAAAAACTGAATCGAAAAGGACATAAAAATAAAAACAAATTGAGAGAAGGCGACTCTAAGTTATTGTTACTTACCAAATTTTGAGAGAAAAAATAGGTTACATTGTGAACCCCTTTCTCATATTCTTTTAATCCTTTTATAATGCTTCTACTTGAGAAAACAAAATATCCTTTTCACCTAACTACTTTAGTTGATTTTTCTTCAAGAAGTTTTGGTGGTACAAACAATAGCTTGGTCTACTTAGGACATGAAATAATCGTAATGTGGGGATCCAATAATTTCATCTCTCACTTCCAATATGAGCGATTCATCCTTGTTTTGTAGGAGTTTGACTTGATCCTTCCACAATGAGATCCCTTCCACGTTGTCAACCACGAAAATTTTCAACCTTTTTTAAACTTCCATAGCAAAAAAGCCAATAAAGCTATCAAATTCAACCCCTCTTTTGTGATCATGATTCGGATTGGATCATTATATTATTTTTCATCTATATTGATGCTTTGAGAGTGGAAAAAAATGGTGGAATCATCTTGCATGGTCATTTTAGGGACAGGTCCCGATTTGAAAATTTTAGGTCAGAAATCGTCTAAAGTATTCTAGATTCATTTTGAGGCATCAAATGACCTTTTTATAGACCTACCTTTTGATTTGGAAAAATATTTGATATTCTACACTTTGAGACCTTTTCATCGGTGCATTAAACGCCTCAATCAAAGTTTATATGTGAAAGGCGTGCCTCTCACAAGTTAACCTATTGTGTTGACCACCATGGTACAAAAGGATCCCACTTTAGTCCCCATTACTCACGCATATGGGGCTAGTCCCATGTGGAATTTCAATAAGATTTTAGAATGTCCAAAATCTTATTATGATTGAGGGTTGAGGAAGTCAAAACCCTACCCCTAGATGGCTATCAAGTGATTTTAAATAATGGGTTGTTAGGAGGAGAAGGGGTTCCAATATTTAGCATTTTATTTCTTTCATAGTTGAGCAGAGCACCTAGGAGTGATATTTTAAGAGAATAACAGAGTAGGAGGGATCATTTAGCAACCATATAGGCCACAGTGTCAAAGGTGACTCCAAAAAGAGTGTATCTTTGTTTGTACTTTCATTTGAAGAAACAAGAGCAAAGCAACCTCACCTTCTAGTTGGGTTTTCTCCCATATTGGGTTTCCCAAGTTATATATTTTGTTTATTTGTGGATGGTGTGTGAGTATTTATTTATGTTCTCTATTTTTCACATTTCATACATTTACGTAGAAAACCAATAATTAAAGAATCTCATATCTAAGGGAAATTAACCTTCACAATAAAGATTTCAATATTTTTATTACATATATGTTGTGACGAAATGTCCAATGGAATATCCACAACAATTTATAGAACATATTAACTTATCATCTAAAATAAGGGTCCATCCTTTTAGATATGACATGATATTAAACATTGTAAAATAAATATGAGACATTTGGGTATCAAGTCCATCACATGTTATGATCCTTTGAATGGTATCCATTGTATTGTACCAACAACACTTTATTTCAATAATTCTACCATCAAAAGGGAGGTTATATTTGTTGGGTATGTGTTATATTATTTGCATGTGCGTGTGGGCGCATCAAATTCGACAACTGCGTCTGACAATCCCAACTTCCTTCGCTCTTTGTGTCGTGTGCATCAGGTGCTTTCCTGGGGGGGCAAGTTCCCCCCCCCCTGCTTACGCGCAACATTCGACTTTGGGGGGTAGGCCAGAGCTGACGAGGTTTGGGGCAACGCCTCGAAATTATATTTGTTTTGGGCGGTTTTTTCTATTTTAGCAGATTTTGTTGTTATTAGCGGTTTTCTTTAAATTAATCCTCGATTAAGGGATTAGGGTTTTTGTAGTTATGGAATACCTAAAATATTGAATGGTGAAATTAATACAATGAAGATTTGAAAGGTGCGACACCAAGGAAGGTTGATTTTCCCTCGGTTAAGGGTTTCCGGCGTAAATCTCTATGTACTATGTGTATGATCCATTGATTAATTTCTATTTTTCTTAAGAATTTGTATGCATTGCTTTTCTTCAGAGGTTTAAAACTTACAATATTTATGTCATGTTGGGGCTTACAAGTTTTTTCCTTTTGGTGAAGGTATTAAGACAAGAATCCCAAAAAACCTTTATCCAAGTCACAAGTCCACATCAAAATATCAATTGAATATTATCCAAAAATCTAGGAATAAAATTATAACATTCCCAATTTTAGTCCCCGCAAATTACAATGTAATTGTCTAAATGTCATTTAGGATGGTGAGTCGATATGTTGGGGAAAAGAACCTGTATCGATTAATATGGCTCATGGTCGAATTGTATATTATGAACATTTAAATGATTAATAAAATAATAATCCTTCGCTGCAAAATGAGAGGGACGATAATGATAAGGGGCTTTGATTCCACAAGAGAGGGGGATAAAGGAGGTTTCATTCATGGGTATCAATGCAAACCCACATTCCTAAATTTTTACTATCATTATGTATAAACCTTATAATTTGTTGTTGAGTGTTCCCAAATCCAATCATTGAATTCATGTAAGAGGTTGGGTGCGAGAAGTCACATCCTGTAGTTATTCTGAGCATGGGGATGAAGTACAATCATCTTTGGGAAGATTGAGAGTCAAGCAAGAAAGGAAGAAGAAATAAATTTGTATGAGAAATGAGACAATTGTTACATGCAATTTTTTGGGTAGGAAGAGAGGAGTTGAGTGGTAGGAAGAGCACTAGCCCTGTTGTGCTTGAAGGAATCCATTATTTGGTTGTGTTTATGCTAGAAATGTGGCTTGTCTGCCTGTAAAAGAAGGATGTAAGCCGATAGTTAATTTCTTGTTGAGGAAATGGCTCAAGAGCTTTGTGAAGGTTGTTGTGAGCACTCCTTGAGCAGCCCAGAGTTCCTTGAATTCCCCAACTGTGAGATTCCTAGCCAACTAAGTGCACTTCAATCCTTGATAAACTAATTATACATCTTGATGAACCGAGAGAAATTAAGGGGTTACATTCCTTGTATTTTGTAGGTCCTGGAGAAGAGAGCTAGTGGATTGGAATTGTTGTTAGAGTAGAACCTGGGTTTTGGACTATTGAGTGTGGAGAGTGGATAACCAAGAGAGTCAGAACTCCTTGTGGACTCATAGCCTTAGCTTGGGGGTGGTCTTTTGCTAGGAGAAAATGAACAACAGTGCCTATGGTTGGGAGGTTCATCCTTCATACGTGGAAAGTTGGTTAAGTTTAATAAGCATATAAGTTCTTTGTTATGTTATTATATTTATTCCACTGTGCAAATATTTTATATGAATGTTGTGTATTTGTTGTTTGCTTGAAGAGTTGAATTCATGGATTTATTATGTTTTTAATTGCATTCAATTTATTTTGCATGTTGTGTGCATGTATATTTTTAAACGGTATCAAGTTATGCCAAGTCATTCTCGTAGTAATGAGATTCTACTTGGAGGTTGAGTATGTTATAATCTGGGATCATAACTTCTAGTTCAATGTTGGACTCATATGGGCCAAGGACCAATGTGAATTTGGTAAAATTCCATGTTATTAATTTTGACCTGTGACGGATTTGGGGAAAAAAATTGAAAACAAAGTGAAATCCCCAAATTTCTGAGAAAATTCAGGTATAATTTTCCCTTATAACCATTGAAGAGATGATCAATACCGTCGATATGCAATTTGTAGGGTTAAAAAACAGATTGGGAAGTCGAATTCCATGTTTTCATGGTGACTGTGAAGTTAGAGGATTGATGGTCTAGGTTCATTTTCAAAGTTTTGCAAAAGGGTATAGATTGATGATCTATTTGTTTTCATAGTTTTGTAAAATGAAGTAGATCAATGGTCTGGATTTGTTTTTTGAGTGTTTCAAAGGAAGGATATCGATATTTGAGACTCGTCGGCAGAGTTGGGAAAATTATGGTGAATCAATGGTTATGATAATTTTAACTAGGAGATCAACAACCAAGATTCTTCTTGATTTTAGCTGAAATTTTTCTAAGAATCGGAATTCAGTGAAATTTGTGGAAAAAATTGGTTTTTCAAGAGAGATTTTCGACAACCAATGCTCGAATCACCAAGATTTGTGAAGTGTTTCATTCACCAACGAAAATCGTCAATGACTGATGGTCAGATCGATGAGATTGGCGAAGTGTTCGGTTTGACCAAAGGAAAATGTCGATCACCAATGGTCGGGTTGGCGAATTTGGTGAGGTGTTTGGTTCATCCAAGAGAATTTTTCAATCATCAATGAAATGGAAAGAGGGATATGACATGTCATGCCATGTTGGCATCCACATATCATTCCATGTCAGCGTATTTTCCCGTCAGAATCCATGTGTCATGCCACATAAGCATCCATGTGTCATCTCACATCAACCTAGTTGCCACGTCAACCAAGAAATGACCAATCATTAATGATCGGGGTTCAGGGAATTCTGTGAGCACATTTAGTTCACTAAAGAAATGATCGATCATCGGTGATAGGGGTTCAGAGAAATCTACAAACAAGTTTAGTTCGCTAAGGAAATGATCGATCATCGATGATCTAGGTTCGGGAAAATTTATGAACAAGTTTTGTTTGCCAAATAAAATCATCGATCATCAATCATCGATGGAGTTTCGGAGGTTGGAAAAATCAGCCGTCCTGATTTCTTTTGAGTTGACGATTAACAATGAAGATTCATTTATGGGCATAAAGAAGGTTTAACAAATCAAAGGAAATAGGTTATAGGCCCAAGGCCCAAGACCCAAAGACATGTGGCAGGAGTGAAAGCCTATCCCCATACAAACCACCAATGAATTATTATAGGTGGAGTGGTTACAAACCATCAATGAATTATTATAGGTAGAATGGTTTTCCTTGAAAGAAGTCAACTTACATTATGGATAACAAAGAGTAATGATTATCTCTACTAAAAATTAACAACTAAATTATGATTAGTTTTCCCTATGTATATAAAAATATATATCAAAATTTAGTATATTCTTACATAAAGTAAATGCACCTTCTCTCATTTGGCTTTCCTATTAAGTACCTATTACACTACATACTTATATGTATATGTATAATTAATGTTAAACATGGACGTACATTCTTGATGAAGACAATGAAGTCAACAAAGCTTTTATTAAGAAGGTGCGACACTAAATGGACAGTGCATTACAATTCAATCCAGCCTGTGAACGTTGTTTACAATTATACATGGACGACTCTCCAATCCACTCCACTCTTTGTCAAATCATTATTATTATTATTGAAGGCAATATCGTTATTATTATTGAAAACCAATTGGACGGCCGAATATATGAATAAGATGTGGAAATACAGAGAGAAGCAGGTGCTCTGTAGCCTCAGTGACAATCGGGATCCACATTTGTACGTACGTTTATGTGCAAATGTCAAACTTTGTTTTTCAAAACATATAAAGATGCGAGTCAACTTATGTACAATCCCATACCCACTGAAAAGAATTCCCGCGCATTCACAGAAACAAATCCAGAAGTTGGCACTCACAGTGGCAGACAAAAGGATTTGTTTGCCGGCTCCATTAATATTTCCGAGGGAGATCTGACTGCCCAGATTTGTCTTTCTGTTCTTTGGAGATGCAAGCTGTTCGATATTGCAATATATGTCAAATGAAGACGTAGAAATATATCGGAGATGTGGAAATATCGCAAGTAAATAATGGTGGGATGGTTCAAATTCAGACGTCGAAATATAAAATTGCATGTGCAAATAAAAATCACAAAGTACTTCTGTCCCACATGCAACGTGGAAGGGAGTAACAATTAGTTTCGAAATCTTCGAGACTTACTTTAAAACGCCTCTGATCATGAAAAGGAACAATCTTGCCCCTTTTTTCTCAATTTACAAACATGAACACATTATTAGTCCCTGCCTCGTCCATAATCCTTAACTGCCTATTACCTCGTGAGTTATGAAGAAAAAAAAATATTTTAATGTCTAAGATATCTGCATTTCAACTCTTTTCATGTTCAATTTGATGATGAGCTCCCTCAATTTCTCCATTGTTTCTTCGCTGAATAAATTATTTCAAGAGCTAGCTGTCAAAATATTATTCCTACTGTCTTTGAAAGCTTCACACTCTAAAATGAAATATTTTTCTGTTTCCACTTTTCCGCAGGTGCAAAACATACACATCCTTTCTTCTCAAGCTTCTTTGAAAGCTTCACACTCTAAAATGAAATGTTTTTTTGTTTCCACTTTTCCAGAGGTGCAAAACATACACACCCTTTCTTCCCAAGCTTCCTTTGGTCTTTTCCAACGCTCGGTTTCACAACGGAGTTGATGGGAATTGGTTCTTAGTTGGGCAATAAGCATTTTGGCTCTCCAAGATACATTGGCCCCTATATACACTTTTTTATGATGATTATATGTGGGGTTAAACTCTTCAATATAATACTTTTTCTTTCTCCCTAGCCTTTTATCCTAAGTTAGCTTGTGAAACCTATGAATAACATAAGCCTTTATCTCTTTGTTGTTCGTAGGGCACCTGTCCAAGTCAATATCCCATTTACTAAACCATTTAATATTTTTCTGCATCCAGGTCTTCTTTCTTTTGCACAATGTGTCATTGAAGACAGCCTTAGGCCACCAACCTTCTTCCATTTGCTCAATTTTTTTTAGATATCTTACGAGACACACCATAGTAATTGCTTCAATATGAGCAACCCCCATTTCACTCAGCATGATATCATAAGGGACTGAACTTTTAATTTTAAACTTGTTTGTGATAAGTGTTTTTGAATCTTCTCAATTTTCTTCCACTGTAAATTAGATGTACTGCTGGCCCATACTTCACAACCATAGAGAACCACTCGAATAACTAAAATCCCAAAGAAAGTTTGCATAGTCTTCCAATCCCATAGCTCTGCCTCTCTGCACCTATTTTGGAAAGCATAGAACGCTTTCCAACCCCCCAAAGTTCTTTTGTTTCTGCAACCTTCCCAACTTAGATTTTTGTTAAAATCAATTCCAAGGTATTTGCAATCTACAACTTCTTCAAGGGTGCTTCCTTCAAAGAACTTATGTTGATTATGTTTTCTTTTGCTAGAGAAAACTACCACTTTCTTCTTGCTAGTATTGACTTGCATCCCCACTGTCCTACAAAAGTGCTAAGGGAGATTAAGTGTTCTTGCAACCCAAGAGTAGATTTAACAATCAGAATAAGGTCATATATTTACAAAAGAAGCCTTATCACAAACTCACCCAAAAGAGCACCATCACCCTCCTGTAATTTTAACCACTCTTCAAGTTTGTCTATATATAAACCAAAAAGGTTAGGGGACAATGGGCACCCTTGCTTGACCCCGATATCACTTCTAAAACTTTTGGAGGTACCAACTGATGTTCTGATTTTGACTTTAACCTCCTCATATAGCCTATGGACAGTCGCTCTAAGATGCATAGGAACCCCAAGTTCCTCCATTCTTTGCCAAAACTTATCTCTAGGGATCGTGTCAAAAGCTTTTTTGAAATCGATAAAGCAACAAAAGGCTTCTTCATTTTTCTCCCATACCTTTTCAATGATGTAATAGTTGGTGTTTTTTTGTAACTGACGTTTTAAGTTTGCTTGATGTTAATGACATTTACTTTTAATTGATTTATTATTAAAAATTACTTAATTTTTTTATTTATCAAATATAAAAAACATTTTTTTTATTCGTTAAATATTAAGAAATGTAACTTAAATCCCTTGGTGTATTCTTTCTTTTTTTTCGAAATTGTCAAAAAAAATAAAAATAAATAAATAAATAAAATTTATTAGTGGTGCATTTAGTTGGCTCTGACATTGTATTCATTGCTTCTATTCATAGGATCTGACATCTTATTCATTTGGCTCCATCGTCCAAGAACTGCCTCTACTCCTCTCCGTTGTCACAATCACCACCTTAGATTCAACATGGATACACTGCCTCGTCCACCACCACCTCAGACTGCAAAGTGCTACAATATATCCTTCGACCATCACCACCCACACTGCTACAATGGAGCTTTACGGACAATGTTGCAATGGAGAAAGGATGGAACCCATTCGTAAGTTTTCCTTGCACACAAACAATGCTCTTTAAATTATTAAAAAAATAAGTTGTACATGAGATGTCCATAGTTGCACCAACAAGATGTTCATCGTTGCACCAACAGGGTTGGAAGAGAGGAGTGGCTGCCATCTCCAGGTCCACATAGTTCCATGTGCATCTGCGAGCGCCTCGGCAATTATGTGAAATGGACTCTTGTTGATACCAGTAGTCCATCCACCTGTTGCTAAAGAAAAGTATTATTGAAGAACATAGATAGTTAGAGATTCAAAGAAAGTGGGAAGGAGATAATTATCTATTAAATCGTACCCTACAACGTTACAGATCCAGGTTTGAATCCTGGCTTAGTTCCTTTTTAATACACATAATTAACCCAACCATATTCCTGTATTATCCTTTTTAATTGCGTAGTTGCAGGTTGGGTGGGGAAGAGAGAAGCTTAACAGAGGTCTCCCTTAGTGTCTGACCAGAGTTTTGTCTACTTCTGTTATATGAGAGAGAAAACTCCATAGGAGAATTGGCAGGAAAAGAAAATAAAGAACAACAATCACTCTGACTCTATATATATGCAGTGGAAGTCAGTGGTAGAAACTTAGTCATAAGAATTTGAAGTCCAAATGACCCATGTTGGCATATTCGTTTGCTTCTGGAGGGTGTAGAAAATAAAATTTGATAGTTACGACATAGAAAATAAAACAGATCCCTCTCATTTTGGTTTTTTTGTGTCTCATTTTGAGGTGGGGCTCAAGCTTAACTCCATATTTATCAGATATCGATATGGATTCAAACCTAACCCTATCTTTATCATGTCTCTATTTACATTTTGGTTATAGCTCTTAAATATTTAAATCATGAAAATGTTTGAAGATTGATTTTCCTTTTTTGATATTTTGGTGTGACTCAAACCTAATTCTATAAATTTGGTTACAGGTCTGAAATATAAAAGTTTATTAACTATGCCTAAAGTTTGTTAAACTCCATGGACATTCACCCTACATATTTAGTTATTATTCTTGATACTAAAGTATGGGAGAGTTTTTGTAAGACTCATTTTCCATAAGTGGACTAGTTCATCGTTCCGATGTTATCCATGATAACATCACAACACATACTTAAATTTTGCATTATTGTGCACTTTCTCTAATATTGTAATTTTTTTTTACTTTAAGATATGGATTGCACATCTAGTGTAGGTGACAAATATTTAAATTTCCTGTAATAAGAATAGTTTTTGTGCTAGTATGTTTAAGTTACCACATTTCTGGCTTGCATTGGCATTTAGGTCAATAGACTTCCTCAGCGCTCCACTGAGGCTCCTAGAAATATGGGAATAAATAATACTAACGTATATAAATTAGATATCTAACAAAATAGTGACTGTGACTAAATAGGCATGGTCAATCTACATAGATAGCATAATAACATAGTCTATCATGTGAAAGCGATATTCAAGATTTACAGAAACTTGCTCATTAGGTAAACTAATTAAAACTTACAACAAATTGTTAAATTGGAGATCACTCACATTGTTGTCATTGCTTTCTATCCCATTAACCTTAAATGACATCATGTAATATTATAACAACATAACAACATGGAGATAAAGCACCAACTTTTAGTTTCAGTGAGAAGTTGATTTCAAGTGATTTCATCATAGCTATTTGTCCAACCATCATAAAAAACTAAAGCATTAAATGTGGGATGTGCTTAATAATGCATGTACAATGGAGGATAGTTTCATTCCAAATAATATGATTAATAGTTGATATAAATAATATTTGGAAATGATTGAATTATTGGTAAGATACAATTATGAAGTCACTTAATGAGTGGTTATAAATGTTGAATGACAAGATAATGTGCATGAACACTAACGATTTTTTTTTCTACATGAAAGTTGAGAAAATGCAATCAAAATGGTCTTGGATCTGAAAATGGTGTAATCCCATGAAGAAGATCAATGCCCACTTTTACAAGAGACAAACAAATATGAATAGAAACCTCATTCTTGGGAAATTTTGTTTTCTTGTATAAAATAGATTTTTAAAATTAATAATTGAAAATTGTTATGTTGATATCTCATGGTGATTGTATATATGTGATACGAATGAGATAATTGTTACTAAAGTTGGCAAGCTCTAAAATAAGGACACTAATAGGACATTGGAACCGTATGATTGCCATAAATTACCAATTGTATGTAGAAGTTTGGTAGTAAGTCGGCGCTCTCCTTGCATGTGAAATCCTTCGCAATATAAATTGCCTCAGGGATTGTGCAACAGAGAAGGGGATGCTTGAGCCTAGAGGGTGAGTGTATCAAGGAAGAGGAAACTTAGTAATGCATATGGCATGGTTGTTATAATCATGTGGGTGTGTCAGAGAAGAATAGTGAGATGAATTATTTACCTTGGCAGCTTTGTGAACCACAAGATAACCATACAAATGAGTATTGGTTTATGATACAAACTTATTTTGAGTAAACATTTATATTTTGGAGTTGAAAACTCCTGTGAATAAGTCCATTTTTATATGATAACATGGATATAATGGGTATATTTTTTGTAAAAGATGAAAAAGAAACAATTGAAGAATGAGGACATGAACTGGGTAAATTTTTGGGACAACAAGAAGAAGCAAGTTGTCAGGCTTGTAGAAGAAGCAAGTTTTTAGTCTTGCAAATGAACTAGGTTGTCAATCCTAAAGAGTAAACTCCTATGTGGGAGTTTCACTATCGAAGAACTAGGTTTTCAAGTCGAAAGAGTGACCTCCTATGTGAGTTGTACTGGAGAAGCAAGGTTGTTGTTGGTTATTTCAAGGTGGTTTTCTTATAGTTCCCAATAGTGAGATTCCTAATTACATGTGGCATAGAGACTTTGATAAAAAAATGGTATAGCCCAATGGGTTGAGAGTAGTGAAGTGGGTACATTCCTTGGATTGGGCAAGTCAAGAGGAAGAGAGCTGGTGGAAATCTAGATAGTTGTAGGAGAATGCTAGTGGTTTATGTATATGTTTTGGGCCAGAGCCCCTATTATTTAGGTTTTTGGGATAGAATGCCTATGTAATTTTTTTTGGTCCAAATTTCCATGTAATAATAAATCAGAGAGCCTATATTTTGATTAATGGTCAAGGAGCCAGAATTGTAAAATGTATGTACACTCATACGGTGTTGTGAACTGATGAAAGTGAAAAAATAAGGGGGAGGGAAATGTAACATCCATATTTTTAATCCCAAAAAATTATAATGTAATTACATAAATTTCATTTAGGATGGTGAGTCGATATGTTGGAGTAAAGAGCCTATATTGATTAGTATGCTTGAGGGATGAATTGTATATTATGAACATTGAAATGATTAGTAAAATAATAATTTTTGGTTATGATATGATAGGTATGATAACGATGGGGGATATGATTCCAAAAGAGAGGGGGATAAAGGGGGTTTCATTCATGGTTATTAATCCAAACCAACATTCCTCAAATTTTTTTATCATTGTATACACCTTCTAATTTTCTCTTAAGTGTTCCCAAAGCCAATCATTGAATTCATATAAGAGGGTAGGTGTGAGAAGTTACATCCTAGAGTCATTAGGAACATGGGGTTGAAGTACAATCATCTTTGGGAAGAGTGAGAGTCAATCAAGAAAGGGAGAAGATGAAAATTTGTATGAGAAAGGAGAAAATTTTTACATGCATTTTTTGGGCAGCAAGAGAGGAGATAAGTGCTGGGAAGAGCACCATCCATGTTGTTATAGAAGGAAACCATTATTGGGTTGTGTGTATACTATAAATGTGGCATGTGTTCCTGTAAAAATGGGTTGTAATCCTATAGTTCATTTCTTGTTGAGGAAATGGCTCAAGATCCTTGTCAAGGATTATATGAGCACTCCTTGAGCAATTGAGATTTCATGGAAGTGCTCCAATATGATATTTCTAACCAATCGGGTGCACTAGAATCCTTGATAAACAAATGGGATGTCCTGATGGACTAAGAGTAGTGAATAAGGTACATTCCTTGGGTTGTGTAGGTTTTTGGGGAGAGAGCTACTGAATTAGAACTATTGTGGGAGTAGAACCTGGGTTTGGGGTTTTTGAGTGTGGAGAGTGGATAACCAAGAGGGACATACCTCCGTGTGGACTTATAGTCTAAGCTCAAGGGTAGCCTATTGTTGAAATAAAATGAACATCAATGCCTATGCACAATGTCGTCACTCAATGAAACTATGTCATAGCACTTGTGTTCATGGAATATTAAAGAATACACCTAATTTCACTAGACGTTGATAAACACCTCCAAAAATATGTGTATTGAACCCCCCTTCCAATACATCTTTCCAATAAAATAAATCCTTATTTTTACTAGATGCCCCTTTTTATATCCCCCAAGACCTATAAACCCCTCAATACCCACAACACACAGCCCCCCCTCCCAATACCTACAATATACTTACGATATATTGACTCTATTTTTATGAATGAACGTGATAAGATATTGGCCAACAAGGTGAATCCTATTTGCACCTATGGATGTGAGGTTCATCCTTCGTACACATCCAATTGGTTAAGATTTATAAACAAATAAGTTATCTACTATGTTATTATGTTTATTTTGTTTTGCAAATGGTTTATATGAATGTTGGGTTTTTGTTGTTTTTTTGAACAATCATTCATGGGTTTATATTATGTTGTTAGTGGCATGAGTTATTTGGCATGATGTGTGCATGTAAATTTTTAAATGGTATCAAATTATGCTAAGTCGTGTTTGTGGTAATTGGACTTGGCTTGGTGTTTGGGTATGTTACAAAAACCATCCTTTTTTCAACATTACTTGAGACTGTTTTACTTACACTAGATAAAATCCCTTTAGTTGCCTTAACTTTATTTGACTTGATAGTGTGATCATTTTTAGGTTCTTAGGTACTTGAGCAGTGAGAGGCTCAACAAACAAAGTCTCGGGGTTCAATAAAATCTCCAAATCAACTACTATATTCCTTAACTCCTATGCCACTTCTTCCTACTGACCAATTGCACTCTCTAACAATTTGCTAGTAGCTTGATTCGTTCTTAAAGCACTAGATATTTTAGTATTTTTATCATCAAAATGAAATTCATTGATTTTTAATTATCTTCTCACCTTTAATCCTTACCCTAAACATCAACAATTTCTTATTGTACTTGTCATAACTGGACTGGTGCATAGTGATGGATATATCTTCAATGTTGGGAGTACTCTACTACACCATTTACTTTCATATATTCTTAGCGGTGTTTATTTAGAAACCATTTCACTAAATTTGAACTAATTTCAACCTAAGCCCCTTCAAAGATACAAAATTGGTACTTCAAAAGTATGAAGTTGGGTTTTTTTTAAATGTAAAATTCAATTATAAATGTGCCAATATAAGATTCCAAAATTTCAATATTGAAATTATAAAGGGAAAATTGGCTTTTAAAAATGAGAAATCAAATTTTAAAAATGCAAACATTGAATACATTTTCCAATTTTGAAATACAATATGAATACATTTGAAATTGGATTTTTCACTTTAAAAACCCTATTTTTGCATTTAATTTTCATTCACATTTAATACATATCATTCAAAAATTTCAAAATTGGCTACACTTCAAATACAAATATTCATCATTCATGTCTTCATAATATATATTAATTCTTTATAATAATATAAATATTTTTTCTCACATAGATTACTTTCCTTATATTTATCCACAAATTCATGTCTTTACACTCAGAAATACCGTTGTTCAAGACAATTACCCAAACTATTTAATATTGGACACAATTATATAATCAATTTTTTAATTATTGTGTTTTACATAAACCCAATTGTAATTATAATAGAAAACATATTTGAACACAATAAAATATATCAAAAATGTAGCATTCATATATATTAAATTTCTATACTTTGAGTTGCAAATCAATACTTACAAATATTTTTATTAATTAAATTATATTTAGAATGGAATGCTATAAAAATATTACAAGTGTTATTGAATTTATCAAATACAATATTAAAAAGATCAAGACATCATATTAACTATATAAAAATTTGTCACATAGAAAATATTAGAAAAAGGTACTAATTACATTATTTAGCATAGCTTCGTTTTTTTCTGTAATAGATCTCACAATGTTGCAACCATTCAGGTGCAGAATGAATGGCTACAATCAATCTAACAAGTACGATTCATTCACAGTGTCTCAATTATAAAATTTCATAATTATATAATTCATTGAACATCATTACAAATATATTTTTCTTTTAAATCATCTACAATTACTGATTTTTAGGATCATAAGCACCCTTAGAGATATCCCTCAAGAAAAATCATCAAAGGATTCATTGTCTTCACTTCATATGCTTCTTATTTGGGGAAATGATTTTTCTATGCACCTTGAACTTCTTCAAGTCCACGATTTTAATTTGACTCTTTTTTCGACATGTGCATCACTACACATTTCCTTTGAACATACAAACATAAAACAAAACTAGGTAAAGGAAACAATATGATTCATTCACTTTATTTAAAGGTTTGAGATATATGTGTGAATTCCCAACACCAACATGAACCTTTCTCGATATTATGTCACAATCATTTTATATCTCTTAGATGGAAATGGAAAAAACTCATTCACATTTTATGTTGCATAAATGTCCATAGAGGTCAACTTTAAAAATACTAAAGCATTATTCAAAGAGTTCTCTGGCCCTTGGGCATATGAAATAAATCTTTATACTTGTATGAATGTTTGGATTTCTTGGCAATGAATTGATTTGCAATGATCTTTTATGAATTGCATCTAACAAAACTCCATTTGTTAGGATATTTAGACACTTAGGAGTAGTTAAGATCAACTTGGTATAATGTGTCATTAGGTAAAAGTGTGTTTCTTTAGTATGCATTAGTATGCATCTGTAGTTAGGTAATTCGACGGTGATGATATGTTTCCAACATAGAGTGATCTGATGGTTCGTATTCTCCTTGATCTTAATGGCTACATTGATATGTGGCTTAACACCTTATTGGTCCATGATCTCTATTTCATGGAGGGATTTTTCAATGATTGATTGTGAGAAACTCTCTTCTAAAACTTTATGTAGTATTTTATTTTGCATCAATAAATTTTTCCAAGTGGCTACATTGGCTAGGGTTGTCGATGTTTCACCATAGGGGTTTTACAATGTCAAAACATTGATGCTGATATTTGATCTAGTTGTTTGAGTGGTTACTGAAGGTGTTTTTCCTCTATTGGAATACCTATATTTTCGAACATGGTATCAAAGAGCATTTGAAGACATGTTCCCGTTGTAGATCGATATCATGAAGTTGTGTTTTCGCATCTCTATTTTCTTCCATTTACATACATTTTTGGGCTGAGATAACTCTTCCATTGCATTTGGAGCACTCGTTTTAGTTTGGAATACCTTTTGTTTCACTCAAAAAGGTTTATGTTTTCCCAAGATATGATCATTTTAGTCATATCTAGAGGTCTAAAGCCTGAATACGCCCTTTTTAAATTTTTACAGAGATAATGTTTCAATTTTATTTCAGTTTTCTATTTTTTATTTCCGGGTTGCTACTCTTTTCGATCTATGCATGCTCTTTTCGATCTATGTATGCTCTTTTCCCCACACTCTGTGTGATATTGGAAAATTAGAAACAAAGTGGAAAGGGTTTTATTGTTTTTGTATGTTCTTTGTCATGTGCTCTATATGATCTCGGTAAATCAGAAATGGAGGGAAAACTTGTACTTTCTAGGTAAGCTAACCAACATCTAACCCTTGTTGTCGTCGAGAAGCAAAAACATTTTCTACTCTGAAAATATGTTTTTATGAGCATACTCTCCAAGGTCATCATCATCATCATCATCATCAACAACAACAACAACAACAATCCTCTTAAAGAATATAATGTGTTTTGCATTAGCTCACTTAGTTAAAAGTTGTTTTATTAAGTATGAGGTCTTGAGTTCAAGTCTTTTTTTTGTTACTTATTTTGAAAGAGTTCATGCACCCATTGTAAAGTGTATTTCACTTAAATTATAAAAGTGAATCACTATAAGTAGCTTTAATATTTTATTTGAAGTTATTTATTATGCATGCAACTTTCATTTATAAAGTAACTTCATTGTAAAAGTGATCCCCACTTATTCTATAAAAGTGGACCACTTCATAAGCAACTCAGGTGTAAAAGTGAGGTTATTAGAAGGAAGGTTATCACCATGTGGACCAACTTCTAATTGCCACATGGCTCTTTGATTACATTTTATGCATTTTTTCAAAAGTGCATATCTTTCGCATCCAAAGTCCGTTTTCAATGCCTTTTTTTTAAATAACTTATTTTTTCAAGAGATTTCCATCTAGGCCATCGATTTTAATGTTTAAACTCATATTCTTTGCATATTTAATATGGCTTCTCCTAGTGATATTTTGCTGACCAACACCAACTAATTCTCATGGAAATCTCATATGGAGGATTTACCAAGAAGTAAAGAGTTGTAC
Source organism: Picea mariana (assembly GCA_032191745.1). NCBI lineage: Eukaryota > Viridiplantae > Streptophyta > Pinopsida > Pinales > Pinaceae > Picea > Picea mariana. The sequence continues at coordinate 58,815 of JASDQU010819781.1, forward strand.
CAGATTATCTTGGGAAAAGAACAAGAACCCACTAATGATGAAAAGTATTCCAAATGGATTAATAGGAATTCTGAAACACATGGACTAATTGGAATGCCCATCTCTTCTGATTTAAGGCTTCACCTTTAAGAAATTAATGCCCAAATAAATCTTAAGAAAAGTTTGAAGTTGTATTTGGTAAACACAATATTATTCGATCCCACTAGTTGGAAAATCAGTGAATGAATTTAAGTCCAAATAATTTTCTTTGCATTGAAGATTACATATCTAAGTTCAAAACACTTAGACTGACAACTAGATCTGAAGGAAGATCGATGCATACATATTATTCTTGCTAAGCTCGGTAGTGCATATTATGTTTTTTGTTCTACCTTTTACACCACTAGAGACGCTCTAGGGAATGTATAAATAATTGTCTCTTGATTGTTTTGTGATACTCTAATTCGAGAGAAAAATAAGCTTGTACAACTTAAATTGATTAGCACTACAAGTACATCCAACAAAATCTTAATGATCCAACAAAAAATATAAAAGTTAACTTGAATTTATAAATATCTTTTTGCAACATAGTTATTATTAAAATCCAATATTGTAAAAGAATTCCTTTGTTCCTTTGAAACTTGGTCCAAAGGTTTATGT
>JASDQU010819781.1:63715-79889 GCA_032191745.1 Picea mariana
CTCCAAAGTAAATACAATTTTTTCTTTCTTTCACGGTGACTAAACCATCACCGCTCTTTCCGTTTCCTTGATGTTTGAGCATATCCTTCATCTTGAGCTTCCATTGCTCTCTTTAGGTCCAATATCTCTCTTGAGTTATTCTTGTCGTTTAATTTCTCCACCTCAAACTTAAAACTCTCGTGTTTAATATGTAACAAAAAGGTTGCTCTCATAACTCTTTCCACGGGTATAACTTCTTAGAAAATCATTAGCAACGATGATCACATGTTATTGCCTCCTTGGGAATGAACTTTTTTGGCACACGACACATGGATCTCTACGCGTAGATTAAGTAGAAACTCTCCCTTGCAACTCTCACTCATTCATGCAATGGCTTCCTCTTGCACTCACAACTCTGTCACACTTGCAGTGCATGAGGCAAACTGCTTCACCAGAAACAACGTCTCAAACAACAGAGCGTGCTATCACCCTTTTTCACAGAAATCGCCCCGAGTCATTCATGCAATGAATTTCTCACCTTATGCTCTCATACCACTTGTTAGGCAGTGGAAGCAAAACATAGCATAAAGAAAATCATAAACAAGCAAGATCAAACATGCATTAAACCAAGCACAACAATCCCACAATTTGACACAATGATTTATGTGGAAACCTAATGAGGGAAAAAACCACGGGCAATGATAGTCGATATTCTTATTATTCAAGGTAGAATTACAATAGCCAATCTTAGGCATACAATCATTCTTTCTTCACTCACACTCTGCTCACTACACAACTTGCTCTCACACTCTTCACACATTGCACTCACACCTCTATGGGTATGCTCACAGATATAACATCTATCACTCAGTTACACAAACTGATCATGAATAGATCATATAGTTACATGAAGAGTTCATAAATAGATTGCATGCATGTGCATTAACATAGCTGCATGCATGTGCATGTGACCACATGAATAAATTTGTTGGCATGTTTCCAACAATCTCCTAGCTCCCCAAATATTTGTTTTGGACTATGTTAAACTAGGCGGGAAATAAGGTAAGGTCAGGTTTCACCTTCCAAACTACGACGGGTTAGACATTTCCTTCCATCTATGTGGCTTCATCTTCCCATGATTGATATGTGAGGAGTCACCTTATACCAAGAAACAAATCCTTATCGATAGTCTCCTCATGGATCCTAATAGATAAGAAAAGAGTATAAGATACTGTAAATACATGCTAGCACAATTGGAAATAAGTGTTAATGCTTTTAAAAAAAAATTAATTTCAAAACTAACTAAAATAGGCTTGGAATTCTCTAAAAATGTATAAGCCAAACTGTAACATAAAGAGGGGAAAAATACAAGCAAACACATACATATTGAATCAAACAAACATTTTGGATAACTGAAAGTACTATGCAATCTTTAGCTCAATTAATCTGCAATACATGAGGCAACCTTTTCAAGTACTTTGCAATCTTCTCAAGTACCGTGAGATTCCAGGTAGTCTTAGACTATTTATTTATAATAAAAAAAATTGGTGGCAACATGCCACTGAAAACAACAAAAAATAGATGAAGCCCGTAAATGAATTAATAATTAATTTAAAAGTCAAACAAACCTTCATGAGAATTGGAGTTAGCTTACACACCTCGAAGAGAAAGAAGTAGACTTATTAAATGGGATAAATAACCATTTATGTTGATGTGTAAATTTTAATAGAAAATAATTTAAAATGAATGATTAATTTAAAAAAATTTAAGACATAAAATTGATTTCATTTAATAATTAATTTAAAGTCTTTGGTTTTCACTCTCTCCTTTTTTTTACTAAGCACATCCCACATTTAATGCTTTAGTTTTTTAAGACGGCTGGACACAGAGCTATGATGAAAGTACTTGAAACCAACTTCTCACTTAAACTAAAAGTCGGTGCTTTATCATTTAAGGTTAATGGGGGTAGAAAGCGATGACAACAATGTGAGTGATCTCAAATTTAACAACATAATAAAAACTATGCTTATTACAAAAGCTCCCATACTTTAGTATCATGAATGATAACTAAATTTGTAGGGTTAATGTCCATGGAGTTTAACAAAATTTTGGCATAGTTAATACAGTTTTATATTTCAGACATGTAACCAAATTTATAGAATTAGGTTTGAGTCACACCAAAATATCAAAAAAGGAAAATCAATTCTCAAACATTTTCATGATTTAAATTTTTAGGAGTTATATCCAAAATGTAAATAGAGACATGATAAAGATAGAGTTAGGTCTGAGTCCATATCGATATCTAATAAAGATGGTGTTACGCTTGAACCCCACCTCAAAATCAGACACAGAAAAACCAGTAAATGAGAGGGATCTATTTTATTTTCTATTCCGTAACTGTTAAATTTTATTTTCTACACCCTCAAGAAGTTGATGACTATGCCAACGCGGGTCATTTGGATTTCAAATTCTTAGGACTAAGTTTCTACCATTGGCTTTCGCTGCATATATATAGATTCATAGCGATTGTTCTCTTTATTTTCTTTCCCTGTCAATTCTGCTATGGAGGTTACTCTCTCATATAACAAAAGTTACTCGCTGCATATATATAGATTTAGAGCGATTGTTCTCTTTATTTTCTTTCCCTGTCAATTCTGCTATGGAGGTTACTCTCTCAAGAGCTCAACAAGAAAAATACCAAATGTCCAAGATGAATGAGAGGTGTGCCCTAGCCTTGCCTTTATACTTTCATTTTGTTTCTATGTTGAGTTAGTTTAACCCATAGGTTAAACTCCTAACTCAACCTCCAGCTTCTAATTCTTCATTGAGTTACTTTTTGTTCTTTTTCCCTTTTCCCTAAGTCAACTTCAAAATATAACATTAGTTTGGTTGACTTTTCCCCATGTTGTATGAGACTATGGTCTAGTGGGGATGCATAGACCACTAAGTCTTCCCAGACCTCTTCATCAAGAGGTGGGGGACATTACAGTCTCCCCTGCTAGTAATTTCTTGTCCTCAAGCAATTCCAAACCTATTTCCCATACAACCTGTTCATTCTCCCATGTGGCATCCTCAATGGGAAAATTATTCCATTTGATCAAGTACTCTTTGATGCTTCTCATCTAGAGATTTTTCTCTCGAATCTCCAATATCTCCTCTCGTACAAGAACCAACTGCCCCTCTTCATCTAGAGGAGGTATCACTTCCAGTGGAGTGATGTGTTAGCCAATGGCCCTCTTCACGCATGACACATGGAAGACATTATGTATCCTGCTACCCTGTGGGAGCTCCAGCTCATAAGCTACGGCCCCTAACTTCCCATTGATCTTGTAGGGCCCAAAGAAACGTGGTTGGAGCTTCTATTCTCCACTTGTTTTTATAAACGCCTGCCTGTACGGTTGGAGCCTTAGGTAGACTAAGTCACCCACCTCAAAAGTACACTTTACCATGTGTTTGTCTTCTTAGACCTTTTGCTAGTTCTGTGCCCTCTGTAAATGATCCTTCAACTCCCTGAGAATATCCTGACTCTATTGTACCCAATCCTGTACCATTGGGGCCCTGCTGTCACCAAAAGAAATCTCTACGAAAGAGAGTGGGTCATAACTGTACAATGCCCTAAATGGGGTCATGCCTATGGACATGTGATGGGTGGTGTTATAACAATATTCTCCCAAATGTATTCATCTGACCCATGCCTTATGTTTCCCAGCAACATAATTCCTGAGATAGCCTTCCACCCATTTGTTGACTATTTCGATCTGCACGTCTATTTGACGATGATAACTAGTACTAGGAGTCAAGGTTGTACCAACTAGCCTGAATAAATCTTGCTAGAATGTACTCATAAATAAGCTATCCTCGTCACTAACAATGGTTTTGGGTAAACCGTGAAGTCTGAAGATCTCCCTGAAGAATAATTCGACCACCTATTCTACACTGAAGTATGTAGCAATGGAGAAGAAGTGTGCAAACTTCGTCAACTTGTCCACCACCATGAAAATGAAATCCTTTCCCTGCGCCTTGGGCAACCCTGTGATGAAGTCCATGGAGATGCTTTCCCATTTGTGCTCTGGGATGGGTAAAGGTTGCAAAAGTCCTATTGGGTGAGTGTGATCATCCTTATTCTCTTGGAAAGTAGTACACTCTTTGACGTGATTCATCACGTCCTTGAGAACTTTCCATGAGAACCTCTCCCTCACCTGCCTGTATGTCTTGCCAATCCCTTGGTGCCCTGCCATTGGTGAGTCATGACATGCCTACAACACCTTAGCCTTAAAGGCCAATTTAGGAACCAAAAGGATTCGACCCTTATAACAGATGATGCCATCAGTGACCCTAAATTTATCGTCCTATATTTTCCCATCTATCACCTAACAAGCGAACTGATTTTATGAGTATTCCATCACCAAGTGGTCCTTCCAATCGACTGATACATTTGTCATGGCATAAATTGATGGTCTCTTGGATAGTGCATCTTCCACCAGGTTGTTTTTCCCTTTGACAAATTCAATGTCAAACTCATAGGCCTATATTCTGTTGACCCACTTCTGCTATCTTCAATTAAAGTCCTTCTGTTCCAAGAAGTACTTGAGGCTATTATGGTTTGATCTCACTACAAATCTAGCACTGACCAAGTATTGCCTGAATTTTTCCAAAGCGTGCATGATGGCCAACATATCCTTGTCATAGATGGTGTAAAGTAACTTGGGACCCCTGAGTTTTTGGCTCTCATAGGCAAGAGGGTGCCTATTCTACATTAGTATGACCCCAATGCCTTCTCTGGAGGCATCACACTCCAAGATGAAAGGTTGGTCGAAATTTGGTAATGCCAATACCAAACACATGCTCATTACCTTGTTCATTCTGTTGAACATGACTTGGGATTCTTCACTCCATCTGAAAGCCCCTTTCTTCGTTATATTGGTCAAAGGTTCACAAATGTAGGAGAACCCTTTGATGAACTTCCTATATTAGCTGCAAATGCCCAGGAATCCCCTCAACTTTGTAAGGGTTTTAGGTGTTGGCCATTCAACTATGGCCTGAATATTCTCCTGATGTACCTGTACTCCTTTAACTCTGATAATGTGCCCCAAGTAAAGGACCTCCATCATTCGAAACTCACATTTGGATTCCTTGGCATACAATTACTGATTTTCCATGATAGTCAAAATCTGGTCCACATGTTGAAGGTGTTCCTCCCACATATTTCTATAGATTAGCAAGTCATCAAAGAATACAAGGAGATGTTTCCTCAATTGTTTGTTGAAGACATGGTTCATACATGACTGGAACGTGGCTGGGGCATTGGTTAGACCAAATGGCATCACTAAAAACTCATAATGGCCGTAGTGACACCTGAAAGCAGTTTTTGGGATGTCTTCTTCCCTCATTTTGATTTGATGGTACCCAGAGCGCAGGTCAATTTTGGTGAAATAGACAACCCCATGCAACTCGTCCAATAGCTCATCAATCCTTGGTATGGGATACCTATTTTTGATTGTTTTCTTGTTTACTGTCCGGAAGTCAATGCACATGCACATGGTTCCATATTTCTTCTTGACCAACACCACTGAAGAAGCAAACGGGCTAAAGCTCGGCTTGATGTGCCCCGTATCCAAGAGCTCTTTGATTTCCTTCTCTATCTCATCTTTGTACTTTTTTGGATGTCTGTAAGGTGTGGTGATGATTGGTTTTGCTCCTTCCTCCAACTCTATGATATGCTCAAACCCCCTATCTGGTGGCACCCCTAGTGGAATAGGTCCAAACACTTTATTGTGTTTGTCAATGATCTCATGAATATATGGTGTGCACTAAACCTTGCCCTTTTTTTCCACACGTGCTAAAATCTTTCACTCAATTGCATACACTATTTATTCTCTCCTAAAAATGGCCTCCATCCTCTTGGCTGTAACTACCTTGGCTGAGTTACCTGTCATGCCTCGGAGAACTACCTTTCATCCACCCTCCTTTGTGAATGACATCTCAATGGTCTTGTGGTTGGTGGTGATAGGCCCCAATATATTGAGCCAATGTACTCCAAGGATTATGTTTGTGTCCGGAAGGTCCATCACATAGACATCTTGTACCAAATCATGCCTCCCCAATGTAAGCTTCATTCCTGGAATGTACCTGTCACAAGGCATGGTGTGTCCTCCTACTACTTCCACCTTGAATCCTTCAAATTCAACCATGGGTATATGCCTCCTCTGTAGCAATGCTGAATCAATGAAGTTGTGAGAGGCTTCCCCATCAATCAAAACAGATACCTTCTACCCCTGTAAGACTCCTCTCATCCTAAAAGTGTTGAACTTAGGAATCCCACTGATGGATGGAAAGGTATCTTTCTCCCCTACCATACTGTCATGACCTATAGCCTCATCATCTGTAGTTTCGGTGGTGTCTGCCTCCATGTTATGGATGTTTCCAAAATCCTCCTCCTCTTCATTGTCTGAAGTCACCTCTATGTAGTGAACTTGGCCATGGCCCATGCATTTGTGGGATGGGTCCCATGGCTCTTTGTAGTTGTAGCACAATTGCTTTCTCCTCAATTCTCTTCTAGTATTTTCATCCATCTTGCCTCTTCCCCTGTCAAACCCCCTAGGGTCTTGCCCTCCTGGGTTTAATGGAGGTCTTTGGTCTCTACCTCTAATGTTAAGGGGTGGTCTAGGACCAAAATTTGGTTTTGTAGCTGGCTCTAGATTCCTCGTCCTCCATATGAAATACTGCAAGTTGGTGGGCTTAAAATCCTTCACCCACCCTTTCAAGGGTTCCATCAACCCTTCATTGAAGAGCATCATGAGTCTGGATTGTGATATGTCCCGCACCATGAAAAATAGCCTCTATAACTACTCAATGTACATCTTTGGTGCTCCTGTCTGTCTGAGTTGTGTGAGCTCTCGAAACTGTAGGTAAGGATCCCCTTGGTCTCTGAGTAAACTCTATGTATGCTGCTATCTGATTGTGGCCTAGTGTGGTCAATCCATGATACCACCAATCATGATCTTTTCCATCCAAGTACATGGTAGCAAAATTTATGGCATCCATCTCCCTCATGGGGTTAAGCTATAGATAAGTTTCTAGCTTTTGTACCCATGCCTGTGATGTCATCTTGGTCATACCATCAAAGTAGGGAATCTCCATCTTCCCAGCTCTGTGCTCAAACTCATAATTGCTCCTGTGATTCGACCTAGGTTTGTTTCTAAATTTGAGTTGACAGTACCGATCTAGGGTCACTTGTCTCTGGATTGTCAAACTCAAGTTGTTGTACTCCCTAGAACATTGGGCCATCTGCTCCATAAAGTCATCTATGAACTTGGGATGTTGTGTGGGTTCATCTGTGAACGTGGGCAAGTATTTTCTAGGAGTAGCCCTGCTACTTTCCTGTCCATGTGGTTTGTTTCTGAATTTGAGTTGACAATACCGATATAGGGTCATCTATCTCTAGATTGTCAAACTCAAGTAGTTGTACTCCCTAGAACATTGGGCCATATACTCCATAAAGTCATCTGTGAACGTGAGATGTTGTGTGGGTTCATATGTGAACATGGGAAAGTATGGTCTAGGAGTAGCCCTGCTACCTGCCTATCCATGTGGTGCTCCCCCTCCATGGATCCCATCCGACTGATGATAAGGAATATGCTCTGAATGATACATGTTCCCTCCATGGGATCCACTCGTATCCTTTTTGTCATATGTCTCTGGACCTTTCCCTTTGCGAGTCATCTGCAACAATAGATTGGCTATCATTGTATGGTTCTCATCTACCTTCCTCTGGTTATCATCTACCTTCCTCAAGGTCTTTGATATTTCAGACTGCCCCCTACGATTTTTCTCCTGATTTTCTTGTAAGTTGCAGACCAATGTACTATTTGTCTAGGTTAAAGACTTATGGAAATCCTGTGCTAAGATTGCCAAGCCTTGTGGCTCATTGTCATCACCTGAACCCTCCATCTCATCCTCTGTTTCATTGGTGTTTTTCTTCCTTCAACCCATATAGATGCTGCTGAACTTATGCATGCGCTAATCCTCATAGGATGGGAGGATCAGAGCTCTGATACCATTGTAATGTTTCCAAGCCAATTTTTTTTCTTGGAAACACTAGCTAACCACTAAATCAACTGTTTAATTGTTTATGTATGCAAGTTGGCCTCTGATGTTTCAGCCTTACGGTTTTATTCAGTTATTCAACATAATTTATCAAGATATATTCAATACAATGCAAGACCTGCATAAGATATGGAACCACAAAGCACATATGTGACCTTTTTATTATGAAAGCAGGAACCAGTTACAATATAGAAGTAGATCTGGAATAACATCAGATGGTTCCAAAGTAGAAGACATGAGCTGCTACAAAATGCTCCTGATAATATCAATAAGCCTCCAAAGGTTGAATAGGAGATGAATGACCAAATAAAAAATGGCTAGGGTTACGTCCAACCCCCCTAGCTGCTAGCACATTCTGCTGGAATGATGAAAAGACCAAGATTTCAGTCCATTTGAGGAAGACCTCTAAATTCTATCAAACTCTGCCAAAATATAGATCAGGGAAAGGGAAATCCCTCCCTAAAGTATGAAGCCCAAATGATGAGTCTTTCCCCTCCAAATGATGAAACCCTAATATGGATTGCACCCTCCTGAAACCCCTGAAGTGCCAATAATTTGGCCTAGATGAATGAGGCCTCCAAAACTTCAAAAAATATCTAGGACGATAGATTGAGCTACCACAAGCTCCTAGGAGAAGTTTCAAGATCAGATCTGAAGTAGAACTCCCTAGATCTGAGAATGTCTGAATCACCAAGACGTCCTCGTTCCCTCAAGGTTGTCCCAACCTGTAGCTAATAATCTAGCCGTAGTAAATCCTCAAGAAGACCTCCAAACTGATGAGAAAGGTCTTGGAAGTAAAACCCAAGTGTTAGAACCTCCCAAAGCTCTGTCAAGAAGCTAGATTGAACTCTTCCTCAAACAATGGTGCATCCCTGCTAGAAACCCCTAACTGTTATGACCCTGTTACTCTCCTGAATAGATGATAGAACCTGTGATGAGTGTATAATGGTGTGGGTAGAGTATTTCATCCCCGAGACCAAGCTTGGAACAAGGTGAGTGGAATATTTCACCACCGAGTTGTTTTCTAGGGTTTGTAATCTCAAAACCCTCAAAACTATGTGCTCAAGAGCTCAACAAGAAAAATACCAAATGTCCAAGATGAATGAGAGGTGCGCCCTAGCCTTGCCTTTATACTTTCATTCTGTTTCTCTATTGAGTTAGTTTAACCCCTAGGTTCAACTCCTAACTCAACCTCTAGCTTCTAATTCTTCATTGAGCCACTTTTTGCTCTTTTTCCCTTTTCCCTAAGTCAACTTCAAAATATAACATTAGTTTGGTTGACTTTTCCCCATGTTGTATGAGACTATGGTCTAGTGGGGATGCTTAGACCACTAAGTCTTCCCAGACCTCTTCATCAAGAGGCGGGGGGCATTACACATCTCCAATATATTTCGATGTCTTCATTTGACATATATTGCAAGATCAAACAACTTGCATCTCCAAAGAACAAAAAGACAAATCCGGGCAGTCAGATCTCCCTCGGAAATATCGACAAACAAATCCTTTTGTCTGTCACTGTGAGTGCCAACTTCTGGATTTGTTTATGTGAATGTGAGGGAATTCTTTTCAGTGGGTATGGGATCGTACATAAGCTGACTCACATCTTTATATGTTTTGAAAAAAAAAATTGTCACTTGCACATAAACGTATGTACAAATATGGATCCCCACTGAGGCTACAAAGCACCTGCTTCTCTCTGTATTTTCACATCTTATTCATATATTCATCTGTCAAATTGATATTCAATAATAATAATGATATTTCATTCAATAATAATAATAATGATTTGGAAAAGAGTGGATTGGATTGGAGAGTCGTCCATGTACAAATGTAAACAATGATGTAAGCAACGTTCACAACCTGGATTGAAATGTAATGCACTATCCATTTATTATGTATGGCACCTTCTTAATAAAAGCTTTGTTGACTTCATTGTCTTCATCAAGAATGTACGTCCATGTTTCACATTAATTATACATATTGACTTCATTGTCTTCATCAAGAATGTACGTCCATGTTTCACATTAATTATACATATAAGTATGGTAGTAGTCTAAACGTACTACCTTTTGGATGTTTTCCGGTAACTTTTTCTGTTTGATTTTCCCCAAATCCGGTGATGAATGGTTGGATTTGCAAATTTGGGTGGCTAAGTTTGTATAATTCGAGTGTCTTAGGGGTTTTCCAACAAGATGAATCCATTTATGCATTCATGAATGCAATTTAAACAACAAAAAATAACGATTTTATCCAAATTTACTTCCTTTCTGACCAAAAAGCCCAAAAGTTAGAACATTTAGCCACAAAAAAAACTTATCATAATTCAGTTGTCAATTTTTAGTGGAGACAATCATTACTCTGTGATATCCATGAATGTAAGTCGACTTCTTTCAAGGAAAACCACTCCACCTATAATAATTTATTGGTGGTTTGTAACCACTCCACCTATAATAATTCATTGGTGGTTTGTAAGGAGATAAGGTTTTCACTCCTTGAGATGTCTCTTGATCTTGAGCACATAACCTATTTAAAGAAAAGAAACTCTTAGCCAAGAAAACACAATTTTGAATCATTTTCTAAAACCAACAAAACTTCAATTTATATGTTATCCTCTTCTTATATAATATTACTAAAATTTATGGTTTATCTTCTTCTTATATAATATAATATTTTTTCATTTATTAATAACATATTATTAATTAAATTTTTGTTAAATAAAATTTTCCTTAAAATAACATAACACCTTAAAATATATGTTAAAAAGCATATTTAAACAATTATATCCTTAAAATAACATACCACCTTAAAATATATGTAAAAAAACATATTTAAACAATTATACCGTAACCAATAAAAAGTGATATCACACAATACAAAATTAATCATTACAATTACTTTTTCTATAACAATATAATACTTATGATCTTGTAACTTTTATTACTGGATATAGAATAGAATGAAATGTTTTTTATTTATTTTTACTAAATATATTATAAGATCTATGGGACTTATTGATGTCGCAACACATCCGTGTGTATAAGGCACTTTCCAATTTTTATTTTTTAGCTCTTGGATTCACCTTGAGGAGTTAGTTGGTACTTCAAGTTAAGATATGGGTCACTTGCATAATTTTTAAACAAGTATAAGTTAATTTCAATAGTACGCAGTGCCTTTGGCTTTCGTGGCTTAGGATTTGATATACACATCATTGAGGTGTTATTTTATCATATGAAGTTTATTGAAGTGTAGTATCATCAAACATTGTTGAAATTTTAATTACTCTCTATTTCTTAGGATTAGGAGCCTGAGATGGTTTATTTTAATTTAGAGGTTTTCATAATTTATTAATATTGCAACATTAACAATCATTTCGTTAAATTCAGATTAATTTCATTTCAACAWTYTTTTTTATCAAATTGTTGTTTTCAAAATGTAAGATTGAATWATTGTTTTCAAAATGTAAGATTGACATTTAGGAAATGGAAAATTGCAAAATCAAATTTTAAAAGTGAAAAATTGGAAATGAAATTGGGATATAGATTTGAAAGAGWTGATATTGGATGATTRACATTGTTTACTTAATAAATCATCAAAATATTGTTTTTTAAACTTATTCTTATYAATGTWACATAAACCTTTGGACCAAGTTTCAAAGGAACAAAGGAATTCTTTTACAATATTGGATTTTAATAATAACTATGTTGCAAAAAGATATTTATAAATTCAAGTTAACTTTTATATTTTTTGTTGGATCATTAAGATTTTGTTGGATGTACTTGTAGTGCTAATCAATTTAAGTTGTACAAGCTTATTTTTCTCTCGAATTAGAGTATCACAAAACAATCAAGAGACAATTATTTATACATTCCCTAGAGCGTCTCTAGTGGTGTAAAAGGTAGAACAAAAAACATAATATGCACTACCGAGCTTAGCAAGAATAATATGTATGCATCGATCTTCCTTCAGATCTAGTTGTCAGTCTAAGTGTTTTGAACTTAGATATGTAATCTTCAATGCAAAGAAAATTATTTGGACTTAAATTCATTCACTGATTTTCCAACTAGTGGGATCGAATAATATTGTGTTTACCAAACACAACTTCAAACTTTTCTTAAGATTTATTTGGGGCATTAATTTCTTAAAGGTGAAGCCTTAAATCAGAAGAGATGGGCATTCCAATTAGTCCATGTGTTTCAGAATTCCTATTAATCCATTTGGAATACTTTTCATCATTAGTGGGTTCTTGTTCTTTTCCCAAGATAATCCGGTACAACTCTTTACTTCTTATTAAATCCTCCATATGAGATTTCCATGAGAAGTAGTTGGTGTTGGTAAGAAAAATATCACTAGGAGAAGCCATATTAAATATGCAGAGAATATGAGTTTAAAAATTAAAATCGATGGCCTAGATGGAAATCTCTTGAAAAAATAAGTTATTTAAAAAAAAAGGCATTGAAAACGGACTTTGGATGCGAAAGATACGCACTTTTGAAAAAATGCATAAAATGTAATCAAAGAGCCATGTAGCAATTAGAAGTTGGTCCACATGGTGATACCCTTCCTTCTAATAACCTCACTTTTACACCTGAGTTGCTTATGAATTGGTCCACTTTTATAGAATAAGTGGGGATCACTTTTACAATGAAGTTACTTTATAAATGAAAGTTGCATGCATAATAAATAAATTCAAATAAAATATTAAAGCTACTTATAGTGATTCACTTTTATAATTTAAATAAAATACACTTTACAATGGATGCATGAACTCTTTCAAAATAAGTAACAAAAAAAAGACTTGAACTCAAGACCTCATACTTAATAAAACAACTTTTAACCAAGTGAGCTAATGTAAAACACATTATATTCTTTAAGAGGATTGTTGTTGTTGTTGTTGTTGATGATGATGATGATGATGATGATGATGATGATGATGACCTTGGAGAGCATGCTCATAAAAACATATTTTCAGAGTAGAAAATGTTTTTGCTTCTCGATGACACCAAGGGTTAGATGTTGGTTAGCTTACCTAGAAAGTACAAGTTTTCCCTCTGTTTCTGATTTACCGAGATCATATAGAGCACATGACAAAGAACATACAAAAACAATAAAACCCTTTCCACTTTGTTTCTAATTTTCCAATATCACACAGAGTGCAGGGAAAAGAGCATACATAGATCGAAAAGAGCATGCATAGATCGAAAAGAGTAGCAACTCGAAAATAAAAAATAGAAAACCGAAATAAAACTGAAACATTGTCTCTGTAAAAATTTAAAAAGGGCGTATTCAGACTTTATACCTCTAGATATGACTAAAATGGTCATATCTTGGGAAAACATAAACCTTTTTGAGTGAAACAAAAGGTATTCCAAACTAAAACGAGTGCTCCAAATGCAATGGAATAGTTATCTCAGCCCAAAAATGTATGTAAATGGAAGAAAATAGAGATGCGAAAACACAACTTCATGATATCGATCTACAACGGGAACATGTCTTCAAATGCTCTTTGATACCATGTTCGAAAATATAGGTATTCCAATAGAGGAAAAACACCTTCAATAACCACTCAAACAACTATATCAAATATCAGCATCGATGTTTTGACATTGTAAAACCCCTATGGTGAAACATCGACGACCCTAGCCAATGTAGCCACTTGGAGAAATTTATTGATGCAAAATAAAATACTACATAGAGTTTTAGAAGAGAGTTTCTCACAATCAATCATTGAAAAATCTATCCATGAAATAGAGATCATGGACCAATAAGGTGTTAAGCCACATATCAATGTAGCCATTAAGATCAAGCAGAATACGAACCATCAGATCACTCTATGTTGGAAACATATCATGACCGTCGAATTACCTAAATACAGATGCATACTAAAGAATCACACTTTTACTTGATGACACATTATACCAAGTTGATATTAACTACTCCTAAGTGTCTAAATATCCTAACAAATTGATTCGAAATCGGATCCAGAAGCCTGACAGAGCTTGAAAAATGCTTAAAAATGAAAGTGCTCAGATTGTGATGAAACCTATGCCATTGCATCCGTCTCGTCTTCCTAATTTCGGTGGTATATTTACTTTGTCAAACGGGTTCCGTATGGAGAAGATATCGCATTCTGTCCGAAAAGTCAAACAGGCAAAAAATTTTTGCTGACTGTGCAGTCTGTACAGTCTGTACGGAAGCTGACATGGCAGGTTCGTACAGATGACACGTGGCAGGTCTGTATAGGCAACACGTGGCAGCTCCGGGTGATGACACATGGCAGGCAGATTTGGACATTTGGACGTACGGATGGACCAATGCAAAGGTGACACGTGTCACCACTGGAAGGGTGACACGTGGCACGGATGACGTCAGCATCTGACGTGGCGACCATACGATGACGTGGCAGGTGACAGAGCCGTACGACAGGGCTGACGTGGCAAGGTGACTTGGCAGATTTTGGCGAATCACATTGCGACACATGGCAATTATTTGGTCAAATGATTGGGTGCCACGTGGCACCCCGTGGTTGGCTGTTTGTTTATGTGTAAAAGTTTATGGCGTCGTCGGGATTCGAAACCATGACCTTCCCTCTGGTAGTGGACTGGCAGGGCTGGGCTAATTGCCTACCCCCATGGTGTAACTTGTTATACGAATGGCAAATTATTTATTTAAATTTGTTTTAACAAATGGTTGGCGGGGGGAAAGGGTCGGGGCTTAGCCCCAGCCCTCGGCATACCATGTAACCATGCGACGGGACTGGGAGCACGGAGGTGGTTCCCGGGTGGTTTAAACCATTATGGCCCATGGCCCTATGGAATATGCCAAGTGACCGGGTGTCAACGCAGGAGAGGGGCCAGCGCTTAGCCCTCTGGGCTAGCGCTTGGCCCTATGAAGTCGTATGACCACGAATATTGGGGGCACGCGCCAGAGCTTGGGGGATTATGCCCAATTTCAACTATATTATAGTTAAAAAGTGGGTTTTTTAACCACTTTTTGGTTTTTTATTATTAATTAAACTATTTTTAATGTATTTACTCCATTTTTGGGAGTTATTGGGCATTTTTGGAGCCTAATTTTTAGGAGGAAGTTGGAGATGAGCAACCAACTTACCAGCTATATAACCAAGGCCTGTTTGAGGCCAGGGGATAGCATTGGGGTAATTCAGAGCAGAATTATGCCGAGAAGAAGCCAAGCCAAAGCCATTTTGAGGCAGGGAAGATTTAGAGGAGCAGACACTGTCGGGCCATTTCTGGGAGCTCCGAACGTTCGTTTTGTGTGCCGTTTTCTTTGCTGAGTTCTTGAGATCTGGAAGAACATGACCATATCAGTCTTGTAGCCATTTGGCATTATAGTGATGTACTTTTGAGCTTTTGAACATAAATAAAGAAGCCTCCCCCACAGAGAAAAGGCCCGGAGACGTAGGCAAAGTTGTGCCGAACTCCGTTATCAATCTGCGTGTTATGGTTTGCTGTCTATTATTTCATTTCAGATCTGCAAATGTATATATGGCTATCATAATTCCTCTTCTTTACTCATTATTTCACTAAGTTTCTCAATGGTTAATTAACGCATGCAAAATTAAAACTCAACCATAAGTCATTAAAAGATCCGACGGATCAAGTGGTATCAGAGCTAGTTGATGTTTGTATTTGAGTTGCATGTTAACCAGGGAAAAGATACAACGTGGTGAAGGTGAGCTTTTTGCAGAGAATCCATTAATTGGATTGAGAAAAATATCTTCTCACAGCGAGAAGATGGCATCGGAAGAAGGGATTTCTCAAGATGAGAAAGAGTTCCAGAAAACATTCCTTGCTTTGTCGGAGATGGTGAAAGTCTTGTACGAATATTACTTGGAATGGAAGCGACCATTTTTGGGTGATTCTTCAAAGGGCAGAAGTGAAGAGGAAGAGGACCATCCTCAGATTCCTCCTTCACCTCCATCAACACCTCCTTCTTCTCCTTCTTCTTCTTCAAGTTCAAGTTCTAAATCTAGTGGAAAGAAAAATGTTCATAAGAATAAACATGAAATGCCGTTGTTAAAACTTGATGTAAAATTTTAGTTGCCCATATATGATGGTGAAGTAAATGCAGA
>JASDQU010819783.1:6165-18984 GCA_032191745.1 Picea mariana
TTTGGTGAACATTTGAGGAACTTAATAGTTGATGAACTCAGTTTGGTTTAGCTACATGATTTTAGGCTACCTGCATAAACTTTGTCGATATTCTTGAGATAAAAGACGAATCTCCGGGTTGATAAATTAATGTTAAACTAAGGTTGTTTTTAAGAAATCTTTAGAGCCCAACATTTTGGTGCCGTTGCTAGGGAGAATGTGAAAGGTAGCATAGGTTGCATCTCTGGAGGACTAGGTATTAAAGATGGAAGGTAAGAACCTATGCAGGTAATAAGTAAAATTCTTTTGCCAACACTTACCTCCAGTTGACACTTAAAAGGCTTCATAGGTGTTTCTTTTGTTGAAATTTTCTTTTGTTGTTGTGTGAAGTGTGTATGACTAGAAATAAGGATCTTGAAAAAACAAAATCCCCACCAAAAGATACCAAAACCCAAGGTTTGGTGATCCTTGGAAGAAGCACTTTCATAGACGAAATCATCAAACAATGTGAATCCCAAGCTTCGGTTGGACCTAGGAAAGGATCCATCTGAATCCCTCAGGCAGTAGCTTCACCAACTATGGCCCATGTTGAGATTCATAGAAAAACTGAAGGGACTGAGCAAAGATTTCAGAGCACAGATATCCCACCGTTCAAACCTTTAGAAGAGGGAAGCTCTAATAATCTAGAGGAAAGAGTAGGAGAAACTAGTGGCGTTGCCAAGGCAGACCCATCA
This sequence comes from Picea mariana, assembly GCA_032191745.1. Lineage (NCBI taxonomy): Eukaryota > Viridiplantae > Streptophyta > Pinopsida > Pinales > Pinaceae > Picea > Picea mariana. Next base: position 6,879 of record JASDQU010819783.1, read on the forward strand.
CCACTCGATCCTGAGTCTCCTGCGAAAGAAGGAGGCATATTCAGAATTCTAGATAAAGGGAGTGCAATCAAATTTCCTAAAAGACCCAATAATCAACTATTTCAAATAGAATACACAGATCAAGAACCTCCTGAAAATTTTTGGCACATTTTCGATCAAATGGCACAACCAAATCAACAACGCCCCCAGACCTCCACACTGGAATATCCAATAGTTGACCCAATTGCCAATGCCCCTATGAAAGTAATCCCCTTACAACACCTGCCAACCTTCCATGGATTGATTTCAGAAGACCCTAACACATTCCTATTTGAATTCAATGTCCTATGTAGAGGGTATGATTACACCTCTGAACCCCTAAAATTAAAATTGTTCCCCTCTACCCTGAAGGGAGTAGCCTTACGCTAGTTCATGGGATTGGGTGGTGGAACCATCGATTCTTGGGATCAGATGAAACAAACCTTCTTGTTAAAATATCAGGACTATTGTAGAACCAGAGACCTAAAAGATGAAATCTTTCAAATGACTACAAAAGAAAATGAATCATTAGAAGAATACATCGAAAGATTTTAGTATAACTTGCAAAGATCACCCTATGGTACATTACCAGGTGAAGTAATTAAAGCAAATCTACTTAAGGGCATGAAATATGAATGGATAGAAACATTGAATCTAGTGGGGAAAGGTAACATTTATCAGGAAACTTATGAAGACATTGTTCCATTGTGTATCAGGTGCTCACGAGGAAGTACACGAACCAGGTCAAGAATGCGGACGTCCCTCACAAGAAATAACAATATCCCCAGCGGGGGTGTTACGCGAGCTGAAGTTGGTAATCTCTTAGAAAATTTTAAAATAGATATTTTGAGCACTCTAACTACACAATTGGATGTATTGCAGACCAAACAAAAAAAGGTAGAAACAGAGCAGACCTTGGCTATATTTTTCCATAGGTGCAAAAAGAAACATGGTCCAAGAGAATGCTCCTTGGATATAGTTTGGGTTTGTGCTATTTGCGCCAAGGATCACGACATAGAAGAATGCCCATCACTCCCTGGATTGAATGATGTATTCAAAGAAGAAGAAGAGGAAACATAACCATTATATTTGATGGCTCAACACCGTCAGTGGTAGTCCCATCCTCAAAACACATTACAAGACCCTTCCTCTTTCTTTCCTGGACAATATAATCAACAAAAAATTTTTGGCAACACATGGCAGGGCTAGCCATGTACTAATCAGAACTGGCAGCCCCAATAGTACCCACTTGAAATTCCCACATGGAAAAACCAGCCCGCTACAAACCCCAACTGGAAAAATAAAAAAACTACAAGTTCCAATTGGCCCAATTCGCAATACCCCACCTCATCCTAGAAAAACCTAAATAATACCTACCCTCCACAATGGCATAACCCGTCTTCCCAAAACCAAAATTGGAACCGGAATTGGTAGCGGTCCATGGGGATGAATAACCAACCCATGGGGATGACCTCTCAAACCCAACCCTTGTTACAGACCCCACTCCAATTGCCAAAAAACCCCCAATCACAGTTACGCCCCCAATTGCCTGCCCAACCTCACCCAAACCCCAATAACAGATCAACTCAGCTCGTCTAGATTATGGAAAGTGGAGAAGAGGAAATCAATTTAGTAGGATGCAATGAACTCCGGTTGAGATCGGGGCGTATAATTTCCCCTGAACAAAATAATGATCCCCAAGAGCAGGGGAATGAAAAACAACCAGAAATAACACCCTCAACTTTGGTAATAACGGAAGAAATTGAGCAAGGGGGGAACACATTCAAATCACAGGACTCTGATAAAGATGCAATTCCCTCCCCTCCGTTCCCTGAAATATTGATGATAGCGAAACCCATTGTATATCCTGACTTCAACATTGTAGGGGAACTTAAGAATTTATACATCAAAATTCCACTCCTGCAAGCCCTGCAAGACATACCGATCTATGCAAAGACAATCAGGGAGCTATGTGGGAGGAAACCCATCAGAAAAATAAAAAAATCATCATATACAATTCATGTTGTGGGAGCCTTATCTGATCTAATTTTGGGTAGAGAAATACCAGTCAAATATGCAGATCCAGGGAACCCCATAGTAGTAGTGAAGATTCAGGGTTGTTCCTTTCCAAATACCCTAGTTGATTTGGGGGCAGCCATCAACATTCTAACCATGGAAACTTGCAATGCTCTGGGATTTCACTCTTTCGACCCAACCCCGATTATGTTGCAATTGGCTGATCGATCAGTGGTCAAGTCACTCGGCACACTACATGATATAGCCATTTCAGTTGATTCCTGGGAATATCCCGCATATTTTCTCATCATTAACCCAAAAAGTGGACTCGAAGGGCATTCACTGATATTGGGCAGACCATGGCTCGTGACAGATGATGCATACATAGGATGTTGATTGGGTACAATGACAATTGCAAGAGGAGGTTTTACAAGGAATCTCATCTTATATCCTCCATCCAAACCTAGTCCAACGATCGTATATCCACAATTGCCACCTCCACGATATCCAGAGAAGGATCTGCGTCCCCCACTCATGATAGAAGAAGCCCTCAAGATCAAGAACCAGCTAGAGGATGATGTAATCAACGAGTTTATTAACAACCCAACCGCCGTAAGTAACCCAACATGCCATATGCTCCAAGCTATTCTAGACTGTGAAGCATAGAGAGATCTGCTGGAAGATTTAATGGAATAACAAATTTTGACTACCGTTGTCCACAACAACAAAACCATCGAGATCGCACCAGGGAAGTCTCTGAACATTAATTCCAACCTAGAAGAGCAACAACAACAAAAGCTAATCCAAACCCTCTCTAAATACCAGCAAGATTTTGCCTGGGAGTACTCTGATATGAAAGGTATTGACCCACAATTATGCACACACCACATTTATATTGAGAAATACTCTTGACCTATTCAATAACCGCAAAGAAGACTGAATCCCCACCTCAGAGATATTGTTAAAGAAGAGCTACAAAATTTGTTGGATGCAGATTTTATATACCCTATTTCAGATAGTCGATGGGTTTCCCCATTAGTCATCGTTCCCAAGAAAAATGGGAAGTGGCGAATCTGTGTTGATTACAAGGAACTACTCAAAAAGACCACTTTCCATTACACTTCATCGATCAGGTCCTGGATACCTTGGCGGGGAAGAAATTATTCTCTTTCCTAGATGGTTTCAGTGGCTACAATCAGATCCAGATTACCCCAGAGGATTAGGATAAAATGACATTCACATGTCCTTGGGGTACCTTTGCATACAAAGTATTACCCTTCGGACTTTGCAATGCTCCAGCTACATTCCAAAGGGACATTCTGAGCATATTCAATGATCTGATTAGTGAAGGGCTTGAAGTCTACATGGATGATTTTACTCCATATGGCAACGATTTCGATCAAGCCTTGACTAATCTGGAGAAGGTATTAGAACGATGCATTGCTACTAGGTTATGCCTAAGCCACGAAAAATGTCACATGATGATGACAAAAGGTGTGGTATTAGGGCATTACATTTCTGTAGATGGAATTAGAGTAGATACAGAAAAAATTGAGGTAATACTTAATCTACCTACTCCACACACACAAAATGAGGTACGTAGTTTCCTTGGTGCTTCAGGGTACTATCGCATATTTATGCCAATTTTTTCAAAAACTATTGCACCCTTACATGCTTTAACCGGTAATGTAGAATTCCAATGATCTGACAAATGTGACGTCACTTTTGCATGGCTCAAGAAATTGATTTCAACAGCGCCAGTGTTGAGAGGACCAAATTGAAAAATACCATTTCAAATTTCCACTAATGCCTCAGATATTGCCATTGGCGCTATTCTGGGATAGGAAGAAGAAAAGAAACCCTACGCCATTTATTTCATTAGCAAGAATCTAACTACAGCTGAACTTAATTATACAGTAACAGAGAAATAGTTTTTATTTGTTATACATGCCATCAATAAATTTCGTCATTATATAATAGGCTACCCAGTTATTCTCTGTATTGATCATTCTACCATTAGATATCTAGCTAATAAACCAATTACTAATGGATGGGTCACTTGATGGTTATTTTTATTGCAGGAATTTGATATCACCATCAAAGATCAACCCGGGAGAGAAAATATCGTAGCATACTTCCTGTCCCATTTCCCAAAAATAGATGACTCATTAACAACCGAGAATCAATTTACAGATGAACATCTATTTTTTGTCAACACAAACCACCTTGGTATGTGGATGTAGCAAATTATCTGGCAGCAGGGAGATTACTGACAAATTTATCATCAAAGGAAAGAAGACTGATTGTCCAGGGTAGCGCACGATTCACTTGGATCAATGGATATATTTTCCATATAGGAGCTGACCTCCAGATCCGACGATGCATATGAGAGGAAGAAATCTATGACATATTGAAAGCAGGACATGATGAACCCTATGGGGGGCATTTTGCAGACCACAAGACTGGACACAAAATCCTACAGATGGGCTATTATTAGCCCTCAATATTCAGAGATGCTAAGAAATATGTCCAGACATGAGACAACTGCCAGCGGATGGGGAAACTAGGCTAGGTTGATGAAATTACCTTGAGAGCACAAGTAGTCATAGAACCATTTGAAAGATGGGTGCTAGACTTTGTCAACCCCTTTAATCCAAAGTCAAATCAACAGGCCTATATTCTTGTTGAAACAGACTACATGACCAAATGGGTAGAGGTGGATGCTTTAAAAAATGCAATGGAAGAAGTAGTCATCAAATTCCTTTTCAAATTGTTTGTACGGTATGGACTACCCATAGAAGTAATCACTGATGGAGGGTCACAATTTATAGGCCATAGAATCACCTCCACCCTGGTAAACTATCACATTAAGCATAGAGTTACTTCTCCATACCACCCACAGGCAAATGGAGAAGCCGAAAGCACCAATAAGGTTCTAGAGGTGATCCTGATGAAGACTGTCTCAATAAACCGACAGAATTGGGCTACTGAGCTCCCCAATGCCTTATGGGCTTATCGTACAACTTGGTGTAACACTACTAGATACTCTCCTTACAACCTAGTCTATGGTAGAGAACCCATCTTCCCAATCGAATTCGAGATCAAGACCCTAAGAATGGCCTAGGAAATTGGACTAAATCTTACAGAAGCACATAAACGACGCCTTCAACAACTCAACGAATTTGATGAAGCATGTTTGACTACTGTGTATCGCACAACTGTTATTCAACAACAGAGAGAAACCTGACATGACAAACATATCAAGAAAAAATCATTCAAGAAAGGCGACTAGGTGCTTCTCTATGATTCCAGATTTCAGGACTTTCCTGGGAAATTACAGACACGATGGCTAGGGCCGTATGAAATTAGCAGAGTCCATGATAATGGCATGGTTACTTTGAGCACCATTGATGGGTCTGGACCACCCTTTCTGGTCAATGGACACCGGCTGCGACTTTAGCACCAGCCACCCTCAAAAGATTCTTTCTATCAAGAAGTAAGTAAAGACCCTACTGTGCAGATTCTGGCTGGCTGGGAAGGTAACCCAACCACCTCAACCCCATAAATGATGTATTTTGTTTATACTATACATAACTGTACATAGTTTTCCAATCGAGTGGTTATTTTTTCTTTATTGTATGAAAAGTCATTTAGGAAGAAGGAATCAAGACAAATAACTACAATTCACACCTTTTTCCATTCCATACTCCCGTTTTGTCTCATCACACGAAATTTGTCTTTTACATGTTCATAATGATGCTATTCCTTTTCGTGCACCTGTTGTTTCTTTTCAAACGGAACAACTGCTATTCCTTTTCGCATGCCTGCTGTTCCTTTTTCGAGCGACCGTTGTTCCTTTTTGAATGGAACAACTGCTGTTCCTTTTCATGCATCTGTTGTTCCCTTTTTGAACGAAACAACTGTTGTTCCTTTTCGCGTTCCTGTTGTTCCTTTTTCTGAATGGAACAATTGTTGTTCCTTTTTGCATGCCTGCTGTTCCCTTTTTGAACAGAACAACTGCTGTTCTTTTTTTCGCGCGCCTGCTGTTCACTTTTTGAACATAACAACTGTTGTTCCTTTTCATGCGCCCGCTGTTCCTTTTTTCGCATGCATGCTATTCCTTTTTTCACGTGCTCGCTGTTCCTTTTTGAATAGAACAACTATTGTTCCTTTTTGCGCACCTACTGTTCCCTTTTTGAACGGAACAACTGTTGTTCCTTTTTGCGTGCCTGCTGTTCCTTTTTCTGAACAGAACAACTGTTGTTCCTTTTTTGCATGCATGCTGTTCCCTTTTTGAATGGAACAACTGATGTTCTTTTTTTTTGCGCGCCTGCTGTTCCCTTTTTGAACAGAACACCTGTTGTTCCTTTTCACGCGCCTGCTGTTCCTTTTCGAACATAACAATTGCTGTTCCTTTTCACGCCCCTGCTGTTCCTTTTTGAACGGAACAAATGTTGTTCCTTTTCACACGCTTGTTGTTCCTTTTTTTGAACAGAACAACTGCTATTCCTTTTTGAACAGAATGCCTGTTGTTTCTTTTTGAACATAACAACTATTGTTCCCCTCCTTTACTATTGAAATGCTAACCATTCCTCCGTAGTGTCGCTTTCATCAAATAATTTTCACCAGCACTGCTTCTAATTGTCATTTCAACGATATGCCATTATTTTGTGGATGCTCCCTCACACCTTATCAAAAAGTTTTTGTGGAATAATCTCTTCGAAATATCGTAAACCTCATTCATAATCAATCGCTACCATAAGTTGTTTCTTTCCCCCATATATACAAAAATATACCTGAATGATATTTTGCCCCTATATTATAAGGAGTCTTTAGCACACTTTTACTTGGCATCCCTATACTTCCTTATACCATCCCTCACTCTTAAAGAGTATATGAGCCTCCCTAAATAACCATATAATATATATATATAATAAAATTTTCCCATAAAGAATGGGGGGTATCATTATGAGCCAAACTACCACGATCATAGGATACTAACGAAAGTGACATTCCCGCTATGGCTACCACACTAGGGCAATGGCCTTTGACACTTTTTTGTCAAAGGACAAGAGGTCTCAACACAAGATGGCTTGTTCACTTACGTTACAATATAGTGAGTGGAATTATCATCATCTCACTACTAAACCAGGATAATGGTCTTCTTGGGAAAGGCAATTCAAATATTTATTAAGGAAAGTCTAAAAAAAAAAAAAATACGTAATAAAAATATTTTTTTTTCTCATAAAAGAATGGGGGGTCTCATCATGAGCCAACCTACCACGATCATAGGATAATAACGAAAGTGACATTCCCACTATGGCTACCACACCAGGGAAATGACCTTTTACACCTTTTTGTCAAAGGACAAGAGGTCTCATCATGAGTTGGATTGTTCACTTACGTTACAATCTAGTGAGTGGCATTATCATCATTTGGCTACCAAACCAGGATAATGGTCTTTTTTTGAAAAAATGAGATGATTTGCATGTTTATGAAGGATATAGGCTCATCTATGGGTTAAAAGGAAACCCTGCCGAGGCTATGGACGCTTGCGGGTAGCAATGGCTCTGCCTCTGGTATGGAAAACTATCTCAAAAATACCAAGTTTCTTCGTGTATTTGGATCTCCTTTACTCAAATAATGAGGCTATCATATCTGGTATGTTCAATCACTCGGGAAAGTAACAATATTATGCCATGTGGAATATTAAAAAAATATGAACGGATTTACTTTATTTTTTTATTGATTTATCCATAAATTATTTTTTTTACATAGGTGTTTTTACATTTCAATTTCCACATATCAAATAGACTATCGTAAATGATTTTTTTTTTGGTTGCACGTGTTTTTTTTGAGAATTATATATAATTATCCCCCATCGGCAGTGGCAGCGCAATCATTACCTCTCACCCAAAATTACTTGCACGTATTACTCCTACCTACACTGACGGTCGAGGACGACCTCTACATTAATGAGGGGAGTGAATGCTTGACACACTTTCTGATTAAATGAAATGATTGTAATAAATTCAAAACCCACACCTTTATACATTTGTTGTCATTGATATTTTCTATTTCTGGTAATTCTTTCTCCAAAGCTAGTCTAACCAAATTTGCAAATAGGAACGAAAGTCGTTCTTTATTTTTCACGGAAAAATGGGTGGTAGAACTGTGCACAGAGAGATGACATTACTCCAGGTTACAAAACAGGCAAGAGAAATCCTACATCGCCTAGGGTGGATCGAATACTTCAACCGCTTGCAAGGAGATGACACAAATGTCACACTAGAATTCTTTCAAAATCTGTAAGGAGAAATCTCTAYGGTGCAGGGTATACGAATACCAGTTACCCCGGAAATTATAGTAGAGGTCACAGGTCTCTCTAACACAGGCATTCAATGGACARGGAAATACAYGAAGTTGAAGGAAGMTGTGGAGTCCTTCACAAAACCTAGGAAGGAATTTGACAAAAAAGGAAAGGGACTTAACCGCAGTACCCTCAGTGAACCATGGAAGGAACTGGCAGGGATAGTTCAGTGGTATATCACCTGTGATGGGCGATATGATGTAATTCGACCCCGCCATATTAAATTGTTGGCAGCCTTGAAGCAATGATTAGTACTCAACCTTCCTTTATTTCTAGATACTGTATTACATGAAGTCTTTTTAAGGACACAAAAGTCCAAAGATCATGTTACGGTTATTAGCCACCATAAACTAGTTAAATTGATAGTGGATAAAGCACTGAGTCAAACTCAGTTGACTTGGGAGAATCTGACTAAGGCCAATAGACCTCCACAACTGGAGCAGGAAACCACCACCCAAAGGGAAATTCCATTGCCTCAAACTGAAGTTGAAGAAGACCCTACTCAAATTACTGAGGCTTAGACCTCACAGACATAGGCAGCAACAAAAACGAAAAAGAGAACAATGGCTACTCCTAGATCCCCCACTAGGACAAGGAAGAGAAGCAGACAAACTCAGGAAATGACTAAATCAATTTAGGATGCAACATAGCACCCTGATGAACTTCAGAATGTCATGGAACAACCTATACATGAAAATGTTCAAGAAATTGAACAAGCAGAGCATACAACACAAAAGGGTGATCAGGGAGACACCCAACCTGCATTAAAGCACCTGACAAATTTTTTTTGAGAAGCTCTGAGATAGAAATAGCTCAGGTTCCGGGGAACTTAGGAACCTCAATAGGAACCTCAACTAACAGAGGTAAAAACAATCTGGAAAAATACCTAGAACCAGGCTCCTCTTCAAAACCTGCTGAAGACTTTCCTGACACTGAAATGTCGTTTCCAGATGACACAACACAGGAGGAATTTATTTTTGAATAAATAAACTCCCTTGAACAGACAGAGAACTTGGAAGAAACAGAGGGACAACCCTCTATTGGCCGGAATGAAGAAGACCCTAAGGTCCCTCACAAACAGAAATCAGTAAAAAGCCAGAAACAAATTAGGAAATTCAAGAAAGAGAATAAATTGATGAAGAAAAAGGATAAAAGGGATGAAGTATTAAAACAGAAAGTGGGAAAACTCAAGGGGATTATTAAAGAATTGAGAAAACAGTTAGAACTAGCAGACAAAATTCACAGAATAAAGAAAAACAAGAGGGGCAGAGTGAAAGGAAGAAACTCTCTTCCTAAGCAAGAAGCTAGTACAAATGCTATAAGAATACAAACTGATCCCAAGGAATTAGTTGTAGAGGAAGCAACAACACATGATGAAGATGTAATTCCTACAGAAGCACAAAAGATGGTTGATGCTGAGGTACAGACAGATACTATGGTTTTGGAGGAGATAGATCAACTCTTTGAGCAACATGCCATTATTAAGAGACTGGAGGAAGACTTAATATAGTCTCAACAAAATCTGATTCAAAGCAGAGATGAACTAAAGATTATGACATAACAGTCTCAGGAACAGAGCACTATTATGGATAGGCTGAAAGTAGAGCTTGCACAAACCCAACAAGTATTAATGCAATCCAGAGAAGAAATGACTGCACATCAAACATCCCAATCTCAGGCACAAGATGCCATCATTGATAAGCTAAAAGAAGAATTGGGACAATCCCAAAAAGTATTGGCTCAACGCTAAGATGAAATGGTCACTAAGGATGAGCATCAAAATTTTGTTAAACAACTAGCATATATGACGGCAACAAAAGGTGAGACTTATGCTGAGCTCACTAGAGCCCAAGAGAAGATAAACAGAATGCAAACTCAGATGGAAAAATATTTGGAGCAAATTAAAGACATCTGTGATGTCTACTCTGATGCCCTCAGTTGCAGGGCCCCTGCCACTAATTATTCTTTATTCCTACTGGAACGGTATCTATTTTTGAGAGTAAAGGCTATCAAAGTAGGAAAATCCATATCATTTACTACTGTAGCCGAATTTATTTCATGTTTCAAGGATCAGGATGAGAAGGTACAATACCTTCTGTGTGAATTATACTTCCACAATTTCATTTTGGAAGAGGAGAGAGAAGACAACCCTGGCCCCTTCATAGGGGACATACAATTCCAGGCATTCTTGTCCTTTACCAGGAACTAGGTCAAATGGGGTAAGATTCACAAATTCCTTATAATGAGGGAAATTGGGATAGATCTTTGGATCAGAGGAGAGCCTCCAAAATCCTTCCCAACCATCATGCGACAAAATACATTCATGAAAAGGAAGAGGGTCACAGACTCATTAGCTCCTATCCAATTATAGGTCATACGTTCAGGTATCACATACTTCAACGAATTTAAAGAAGAAGCTCTTGCTGCTTCTAAGGTAAGATAGAATGAATCCTATGATGAGGTTAAAAATAGAGAGCCCTTTGGGTTTAGGATTACTCTAGGAAGAAGGACCTACTTGGATTGGATGTAGGTACAATATCCCTCTTATCTGGTTTCCTCCAGAAAGTTACCATAGGGATTATCAAATTAATAAAAAGAGACAGGAAGCTGCTTTTGATGAAATCAAAAGTAGCAATGGTTTCAGGAGACCTGGTGAAACCACTTTTCCTCCCTACAGTAGAACTGCTTTACATGAAAGATTCTAGCTTGCATGAGGACATGCAAGAAGGTAAGCTGGGGGGTATGTTGGGTTACGAAAAAGGTATAAATATCTCCCTTTTCTCCACAGTTTATGATATCATTCTGATTGACTTTTCAAATAATTAGGGATAAATAGGGAAGCACATGATTAATATGTCTCTTAGAGTTGTTATTGAAGTTTTATTAAATAGATTCTAAATTACGATTGGAATGGTTTGATTTTGCTGCAGATTTGGATAAAATAGCTGTCAAAGATAACCAAAGAGATTTGGGTATGCATGAGCTATTGGGAGTTGAAGACTTTTTAGGCACAAAGCAATTTTTGAGATAATCAATTCTCTATGATGTAACTTTATAATACTAAAGCAATCCTGAGGATCTTTCGATCCTCAAGATAACTTGATTTACCTAGACTATTGTAATATATAAGAGGGTAATAGGTTCAAAAAGGGGGAGGTGAAATCACATTTTTAGGGTTCGGAATAGAGAATTGATCTGCGCAAGCAGCTGTTGTAAATGTTTCACCAGTTATGAAATCAATTAAAGTTTTGAGTGTTTCTATCATCCCTGCGTTTTGAGTTTCTCATAGAAGTACTTATGAAGACCAAGGGCCCAGTCTGAAGAAGCTACTATCTCATTTTGTAATTGTATCAGTTCAAAGTTTGATTTCTGTTTTGTGATTCAGATCTCTTTTAATTGCATGAATGTATCAATGAATTGATGATTGTTTGCAGAAGACAGGCATTTCCCTTAAGTATTCATGATTTCCGTTATGATTTCCATTTCTGAAGTTATCGCTTGATAGTTCCTCACATTTTCATCCACGCTTTTCCTTTTCCTTAGATTTACAGTTGTTGTTCCTTTTGGTTAAAGTTACAATTGTTGTTCCTTTTGGTTAAAGTTACATTAGTTGTTCCTTTCAATTAAAGTTATGATAGTTGTCCCTTTCGGTAAAAGTTACATTAGCTGTCCCTTTCGATTGGAACACAGTTGTTTTTTCTT
>JASDQU010819783.1:20614-31002 GCA_032191745.1 Picea mariana
CAACGATCTGTCATTATTTTGTGGATTCTCCCTCACACCTTATCAATTTTTTTTTTGTGGAATAATCTCTCCAAAATATCTTAAACCTCATTCATAATCGATCACCACCATAAGTTGTTTCTTTCCCCCATATATACATAAATATACCTGAATGATATTCTGCCACTATATTATAAGGAGTCTTCAACACACTTGTACTTGTCATATCTATACCTCCTTATACCATCCCTTACTCTTAAAGAGTAGATGAGCCTCCCTAAATAAACATTAAAAAAAAAACCAAAAAAAAAACATATAATAAAATTTTCCCATAAAGAACGGGGGGTCTCATCACGAGCCAACCTACCACGATTATAGGATACTAACGAAAGTGACATTCCCACTATGGCTACCACACTAGGGCAATGGCCTTTGACACTTTTTTGTAAAAGGACAAGAGGTCTCATCACGAGATGGCTTGTTCACTTACATTACAATATAGTGAGTGACATTATCATCTTCTGGCTACCAAACTAGGATAATGGTCTTCTTGGGAAAAGACAATTCAAATACTTATTAAAGAAATATTAAAACAAAACATATGCAATACAAATATTTTTTTCATAAAAGAATGGGGGTTCTCATCATGAGCCATCCTACCATGATCATAGGATACTAACGAAAGTGACATTCCCACTATGGCTACCACACTAGGGCAATGGCCTTTGACACTTTTTTTCAAAGGACAAGAGGTCTCATCACGAGATGTCTTGTTCACTTACGTTACAATCTCGTGGGTGTCATTATCATCATTTGGCTACCAAAACAGGATAATGGTCCTTTTAAAAAAAAAATATGATTGGCATGTTTATGAAGGATAAAGGCTCATCTATGGGTTAAAAGGCAACCCTGCCGAGGCTATGGATGCCTACGGGAAGCAATGGCTCTGCCTGTGGTATGGAAGACTATCTCAAAAATACCAAGTTTCTCTGTGTCTCTGGATCTCCTTTACTTAAATAATGGGGCTATCATATCCGGTATGTTCAATCACTCGGGAAAGTAACAATATTATGCCATGTGGAATATTAAAAAAATATGAACGGATTTACTTTATTTTTTTTAGTGATTTATCCATAAATTATTTTTGAACATAGGTGTCTTTTCATTTCAATTTCCACAAATCAAACGGACTATCATTTAAATGATATTTTTTGTTGCATGTGTTTTTTTGAAAATTATATATAATTAGCCCCATCGGCGGCGGTGACGCAATCATTACCTCTCACTCGAAATTACCTGCACTCATTTCTCCCGCCTGTGCTGACGGTCGAGGATGACCTCTACATTAATGAGGGGAGTGGATGCCTGCCACACTTTTCGATTAAATGTAATGATTGTAATAAATGCCAAACCCACGTCTTTATACATTTGTTGTCACTGATATTTTCCATTTCTGGTATCTACTTCTCCAAAGCTGGTCTAACCAAATTTGTAAACAGGAACGACAGTCGTTATTTATTTTTCACAAAATAATGGGTGGCAGAAGTGTGCGCAGAGAGCTGACATTACTCCAGGTTACAAAACAGACAAGAGAAATCCTACATCACCTAGGGTGGATCGAATACTTAAACCGCTTGCAAGGAGATGACACAAATGTTACATTGGAATTCTTTCAAAACTTGCAAGGATAAATCTCTACGGTGCAGGGTATATGAATACCAATTACCCCGGATATCATAGCAGAGGTCACAGGCCTCTCTAACATAGGTATTCAATGGACAGGGAAATACACGAAGCTGAAGGAAGCTGTGGAATCCTTCACAGAACCTGGGGAGGAATTGGATAAAAAAGGAAAGGGAATTAATCCCAGTACCCTCAGTGAACCATGTAAGGAACTGGTGGGGATAGTTTAGTGGTATATCACCTGTGATGGGCGATATGATGTAATTCAACCTTGCCATCTTAAATTGCTCGCAGCCTTGAAGCAACAATGAGTACTCAACCTTCCTTTCTTTCTAGATACCGTATTACATGAAGTCACTTTAAGCACACAAAAGTCCCAAGATCCTGTTATGGTTATTAGCCACCATAAACTAGCTAAATTGATAGTGGATAAAGCACTGAGTCATACTCATTTCACTTGGGAGAATCTGACTGAGGTGAATAGACCTCCACAATTGGAGCAGGAAACCACTGCCCAAAGAGAAATTCCATTGCCTCAAACTGAAATTGAAGCAAACCCTGCTCAAATTACTGAGGCCCAGACCTCACAGGCAGTAACAAAAATGAAAAAGAGAACAATGTATGCTCCTAGATCCCCCACTAGGACAAGGAAGAGAAGCAAAAAAACTCAGGAAATGACTGAAGCAATTCAGGATGCAATAGAGCACCCCGAAGAACTTCAGAATGTCATGGAACAAACTCTACATGAAAATGTTCAAGAAATTGAACAAGCAGAGTAGACATCACAACAACATGATCAGGGAGACATCCAACCTGCATTAAAACACCCGAAAAAACACTTTTTGAAGAGCTATGAGATAGAAATGGCTCAGGTTCTGGGGAACTTAGGAACCTCAACTAACAGAGGTAAAAATAATATGGAAAAAGACCTAGAACCAGGCTCCTCTTCAAAACCTGCTGAAGACTTCCTTGAAACTGAAATGTCCTTTCCAGATGACACAGCACAGGAGGAATTTATTTTGGAAGAAAGAAACCCCCTTGAACAAACAGAGCACTTGGAAGGAACAGAGGGACAACCCTCTGCTGTCCAAAATAAAGAAGACCTCGAGGTCCCTCGCAAATAGAAATCAGTCAAAAGCCAGAAACAAATTAGGAAATTAAAGAAAGAGAATAAATTGCTGAAGAAAAAGGCAAAAAGGGCTGAAGTATTAAAACAAAAGGTGGAAAAACTCAAGGGGATTATCAAAGAATTGAGAAAACAGTTGGAACCAGTAGACAAAACCCATAGAAGAAAGAAAAACAAAAGGGCCAGAGTGCAAGGAAGAAACCCTCTTCTTAAGCAAGTAGCTAGTACAAATTCTGTAGGAATATAGACTGATCCTGAGGAATTAGTAGTAGAGGAAGAAGCAACATAGGATGAAGATGTAATTCCTATAGAAATACAAGAGATGGTTGATGCTGAGGTACAAACAGATAATATGGTTTTGGAGGAGATAGCTCAACTCTTTGAGCAAGATGCCATTATTAAGAGACTGGAGGAAGACTTAATACAGTCTCAACAAAATCTGATTCAAAGCAGAGATGAACTAATGACTATGACAAAACAGTCCTAGGAATAGAGCACTATTATGGATAGGATGAAAGCAGAGCTTGCACAAACCCAACAAGCATTAATTCAATCCAGAGAAGAAATGATTGCACATCAAACATCCCAATCTCAGGCACAAGATGCCATCATTGATAAGCCAAAAGAAGAATTGGGACAAGCCCAACAAGTTTTGGCTCAATGCCGAGATGAAATGATCACTAAGGCTGAGCATCAAAATGTTGTTAAACAACTAGCAGATATGACAGCAACAGAAGGTGAGACTTATGCTGAGCTCACTAGAGCCCAAGAGAAGATAAACAGAATGCAAACTCAGATGGAAAAAGCTTTGGAGCAAATTAAAGACATATGTGATGTCTACTCTGATGCCCTCAGTTGTAGAGCCGATGCCACTAATTATGCCTTATTCTTGCTGGAACAATATCTATTGTTGAGAGTAAAGGCTATCAGAGCAGGAAAACCCATATCATTTACCATTGTAGCCGAATTTATTTCATGTTTCAAGGATTAGGAAGAGAAGGTACAATACCTTTTGTGTGAATTATATTTCCACAATTTCATTTTGGAAGAGGACAGAGTAGACAACCCTAGCCCCTTCATAGGGGACATAAAATTCCAGGCATTCCTGTCCTTTACCAGGAACCAGGTCAAATGGGGTAAGATTCACAAATTCTTTATAATGAGGGAAACTGGAATAGATCTTTGGATCAGAAGAGAGCCTCCAAAATCCTTCCCAGCCATCATGCGACACAAGACATTCATGAAAAGGAAGGGGGTCACAGACTCATTATCTCTTATCCATTTACAGGTCATACGTCCAGGTATCACATACTTCAATGAATTTAAAGAAGAAGCTCTCGTTGCTTCTAAGGTAAGATGGGATGCATCCTCTGATGAGGTTAAAAATAGAGATCCCTTTGGGTTTAGGAATTTCTTTGCAGCAACCTTCAGAGTAGAAAGGTATGCTATATTAATCCAGGAAGAAGGGCCTTCTTGGATTGGATGTATATACAACCCCCCTCTTATCTGGTTTCCTCCAGAAAGTTACTAGAGGGATTATCAAATTAATAAAAAGAGACAGGAAGCTGCTTTTGATGAAATCAAAAGAAGCAATGGTTTCAGGAGACCCAGTGAACCCACTTTTCCTCCCTACAGTATAACTGCTTTACATGAAATATTCTAGCTTGCATGAGGACATGGAAGAAGGTAAGTTGGGGGGTATGTTGGGTTACGAAAAAGGTATAAATATCTCCCTTTTGCCCATAGTTTATGATATCATTTTGATTGACTTTTCAAATAATTAGAGATAAATAGGAAAGAACATGATTAATATCTCTCTTAGAGTTGTTATTGAATTTTTATTAAATAGATTCTAAATTACGATTGGAATGGTTTGATTTTGCTGCAGAATTGGATAAAATAGCTGTCAAAGATAACCAAAGAGATTTGGGTATGCACGAGCTATTGGGAGTTGAAGACTTTTTAGGCGCAAAGCAGTTTTTGAGATAATCAATTCTCTATGATGTAACTTTATAATAGTAAAGAAATCATGAGGATCTTTCAATCCTCAGGATAGATTCATTTACCCATACCATTGTAATATATAAGAGGGTAATAGGTTCAAAAAAAGGATATAGAAGAAATCACATTTTACGGGTTCAGAATAGAGAATTGCTCTGAGCAAGCAGCTGTTGTAAATGTTTCACCAATTATGGAATCAATAAAAGTTTTGAGTGTTTCTATCATCCCTATGTTTTGAGTTTCTCGTAGCACTACTTCTGAAGACCGAGGGCCCAGTCTGAAGGAGCTATTGTCTCGTTTTGTAATTGTATTATTTCGAAGTTTGATTTCTGTTTTATGATTCAGATCTCTTTTAATTGCATAAGTGTGTTAATGAATTGATGATTGTTTGCAAAATACAGACATTTCCTTTAAGTATTAATGATTGCCATTATGATTTCCATTTCTGAAGTTATCACTTGAACAGTTCCTCACATTTTCATCCACGTTGTTTTTTTTCCTTAGATTTACAATTCTTGTTCCTTTCGGTTAAAGTTACATTAGCTTCTCCTTTTAGTTAAATTTACATTAGTTGTTCCTTTCGATAAAAGTTACATTAGTTGTCCTTTTCAATTAGAATACAGTTGTTGTTTCTTTCCATAGATAGAATAATTCGCTATTTCCTTTCTAATGATTCGAATTCATAATTGATAGATTAATTATGCAAGTCCTTTCTTAGTTTCAATTACTACTTTATAGTTAAGTGAATTCAAATAGATTAGTTAGTTCCTTTTCATTTCATAGAATTCTAGTAATTTGATTTCAATTCCATTAGTTTTCAGAGTCTTTGGTGAACATTTGAGGAACTCAATTGCTGATGAATTGAGGTTTGGTTTAGCTACACGATTTTAGGCTACCTGCATAAACTTTGTCGATATTCTTGAGATAAAAGACAAATCCCTGGGTTGATAAATTAATGTTAAACTAAGGTTGTTTTTAAGACATCTTTAGAGCCCAACACCGAGATCAAAATCATTATCCCCCACAGACTTGGTGATGGTGTATGACCCATAACAGAGTGGGTGAAGCTTTCGATTTGGTCCTATAAGGCATTATTTATGCAAGTGTAACCAAACTTTGTCGCCCACCTGAAACTTATTTGGCACTCGATGTTGATCATGGTGTTGCTTGTACTTGTCATTGGAATTTTGTAGGATATCCTGAACATATTGGTGAATGTGCTAGATCCGCTCAATGAACCAGGTGTCTTTGTTAGCTTCAGTTGGAGAAGGATATGATTTGATCGAGGTGACCACAAGAGGAAGTGCAACATCTATGGGACCCAATGGTTGGAATCCCAACCTCACCTGAAAGGGGTTGTGTCCAGTTGAGCTATGTAGGGCTCGCTTGTAGCTATGTTGGACATAGGGAAGGCTCTCATCCCATCTGTGAGGGTGCTTTGAATTATACATGCGAAGTATATGCACAATCATTCGATTCATGACCTCAATTTGCCCATCTGTTTGGGGGTGGAAGGTCGTGGATTTGGTGAGCTTAGTGTCCAGCAATGACCAGAGGCTCGACCAGAATGTGCTAAGAAATCGACTGTCCCGATCTGAGACAATGTTTTGCAGGATTCAAAAATGTACCTATACTCATTCAAAGGAGATCTTGGCAGTGGCCTCTATTGTGATGTTATTCTTCTAGGAAACCAAAATCGCCATCTTAGAAAAGCGATCAACAACCACAAAAAAATAGTCATTTCCTCACTTGTTGAATGGGAGGCCCGACATTTAGTTCATTGAGATGGATTCCCATGGCCTGTCAGGAGTAGTAAGAGGGTTTTACATGCCCTGTTTCTTAGTGGTCAGTTTGGCAATAGTGCAGGCAGTGCATGATCTGATATACTTGTTGACCTCCTATCGAAGTTTCGGCTAGTAGAATGTTTTTTGTAGCATCACCACTGTATTTTCAATGCTGAAGTTTCCTGCCACCTGACTATAGTGGGATTCCTATATTACCTTCACTCACTCACTTGATGGAACATAGATATGGCCCAGATGACACAAAAACCCATCCTAAAGATGGAAATTATCGACAATTGCGTTTGCACCCAACATTTGGTAGGTGGTGGCAAAGTCTGGGTTTGTTTCATAGAGTTGGGGCCATCCAAAGGCCTCATGGCCACAGGAGTCTAGCACCATGGTGGGTGCCATGACTGGCAGTCTGCTAAGGCAATCAGTGACATGATTGGTGCTTCTTGTTTTATACTTGATGTTGATGTGGAATTGCTACAAGTATGTGGACCACTTTTGATGGCAATTATTCTACAATTTTCCTTGTTTATACATGAACTGCAATGGCTTATGATTAGTGTGCATGATTGTCTCCTTCCCAAGAATGTAATATCTCCACTAGAAACAGGCTTGCAGAATGGATTACATTTCTTTGTCTTAAGTAGGGTACTTATGGACATCATCTGATAGTGTCTCACTATGATATGCCACGGGGTGGTCGTTCTAAGTGATAATGATGCCCACCGCATAGCTTGAAGCATCTGTCTCGATCTCAAAGGGTTGTTGAAGGCCTGGTAGTGAAAGTAATGAGGCTGAGCACAAGCACTGCTTCAAATCTTCAAACGCTTGTTGTTGGGATCGGCCCCACAAAAATTTATCCTTATCACCACCCCTGGTTATTTGGCTAAGGGCCCATGCAATATGGGAGAATCCCAACACAAACCTGCGGTAGAAATTGAAAAAACCCAAGAAGATGTGAAGCTTAGTGAGTGTGGTTGAGGCTGGCCAGTCACAGATGACTTGGATCTTGTCTAGACCCACATGTACGCCATGCTGATCAATTATGTAGCCCAGGTAATGGACCCTTTCCATGCCAAAGGATAATTTTTCCAAGTTGGCATTTAGCTTGTGTTGTTGTAGGGTGTGTAGAACCTGTTGAATATGCTGCAAGTGTTCGTCGTCTTGCTGTAAATGAGAATTTCATTCAGATACACCACAACAAAATTATTGGTGAATGGTTGCAGGATATCCTCCATCATCCTCTTGAAAGTGGCTGGAGCATTTGTCAAACCAAAGGGCATGACCAACCATTTAAAAAGGCCTTCCTTTGACTTTAAGGAAGTTTTCCATACATCTGTCTATTCTATCGAGACTTGGTGGTAACTAGAATTCATATCAATCTTACTGAAGTATTTTCCCCGCATGAGTTGATCAAGGATGTCGTCGATGTCGGGAATCAGGTATCGGTTTCTAATTGTGATTTTATTCAGAGCTTGGTAATCAATGCAGAGTCGCCATGTTTCATCTTTCTTCTGTACCAGCATGATTAGGCTCCTGCAAGGTGATGAGCTAGGACAGATGTGCCCCTTTTGGAGAAGTTCATGGATTCATCTCTTGATCTCCTCATTCTCTAACAAAGAGCGACGATAAACTGGCCCATTAGATAGTGGTGCATCGGGGGTCAGATCGATGGTGTGCTTGACCTGGTAGTGCAGAGGTACCTGGGCAGGTGAGGAGAAGATATCTAAGTATTCTTCCATGACCTTATCTAATTGCTTCTACTGTGTGGAGAGGACGACCGCAGAGACCCTGGATGTGTCTGTGATCTTTTTCTTATTCTGAGAGTGAATCACAAAGAAGACAAACTTCCTCATCTTAGAGATTACCTTCCTGCATTTCTTATCCTGTACAATTTCCTGTTCAAAGTAATAATAACACTATGAGGCCTAAAATCATATAAAACATGAATTTTCCATAAATAAGGTTGGCCCAAAAGAACATCACAAACTTTGAGAGGAGAAACATCACACAATACCTCATATTTGAAGGGATTGATGTCATATGACAGTCAACACTAGTGGATGACACGAAGATCTCTTCCTTGGAGGAGCCATCCAATAGTGTAGGGTTGTGGGTGTAGTGTTGTTGGCAGGGCCAGTAGCTTGATGACCTTTTCTGAGATGAGGTTCTTCTGGCTACCGCTATCCACGATGAAGTGCGGTGGGGTTCCTTTTACCCACATCTATGAATGAAAGAGACATTCTCCTTGTTTTGGCTCATCTAGTTCACCGGGATGGAGCTTGGTGGTAGAAATGGTGGCACTGGGTTCCACGTCAATGATCCATATTCCCCTTTCTAGTTCTGGCTTAGAGTTTGAATGTGCATCTGAGTCAGAGGATTTCACTTCGGCCACCAATGACTTCTTTGAGCGACAATCAACAGTGTTATGCCAAGGGATATTATGGAAGTCGCACCACTTCCCAGTATCTTTCTTTGTATTTCCAGTGTCCTTCTTTGCTTGCGGCTTAGACTGGTTGTTCTCATACTATCCATCTTTTCTATGTCCTTTTTTCTGTGGGTTGGGGCTACCCTTTCCTTGATTTTGTTGTGAGGGGTTCCCAGGCCCAAATTTCTGCATCTTTTGTTTGAGCTTCTGCTCAATTTTGACAGCATATCGGTAGGTCGTGCCCAAGGATGAGATGTCCAAAAATTCCATTTCGGTGTAGATGTATCTATGCAGAGTGCTATGATACTTGAGCACCAGATGTCTCTCCAAATATTTGATACCCATCTTGGTGCGCAAGGTATGAAAGATATTCGTGAAATATGCCACTGCTTGGTCTCTTTCTTGTCACAGTGTGGTCCATTTGGTATACAAGTCGTCATAACTTCTGACAGGGTAGTATTTCTCCTTAATAGCATCCCTGAAGGAATTCTAGGTGTCTGTGACTTTATATAATGAGATTTCCTCTATTTCCTTTTTCTCACAGAAAGTTTCCCACCAATCTTTGACATGGGGAACGACTTTGACGAGCACAAAAGTAATTGTTTCTCTATAAAAAAAATTATGGACAGAAAAATACCCTTCTAGTAGATTCAACCACTTGTCTACAACATCTACGTCTATCTGACCTTCGAATATAGGAATATTGAAGTTTATTTGTACCTTGAAGGGGGTGGCACCTCCACTCGAAGAAGATGCATCGCTTGTTGAGAGGCATCAAAGGATTTGCATGAAACTATCCATCATCTCGTTCCTTTGTTGCATGAGGGATTCCTTGATCAACAGTTTGAAAGGATACCCTATCATGTCATCTTTCTTTTATCCTACCATGAGAGGTCGCTTGGGTGTGCGAGAGATTTTTTCCTCAAGAGAAACAAGCTCGAGACCCAACTCTTTGTACTCTGACCTCGTTGGGGACATGCATTAAGATGATAAGGAGCAGACCGCTCTGATACCACTGATCTAGATTTTATGAGTAGAACGAAATGACTACATATTATTAACAGGTTCTTAAGAAAAAATAACAGAGATACAGTAAAATTGTTTTTCTATTCAATAAGGAAATAAGATGAAACTGTAAAATGCAGTAGAAACAAGCTTGCTGGAATGGCAGTGGCTTATTTCTGAGAAGAGATGTGAAGTTTGTGCTCATTCACAAGAATATGATTACAATGAGGCTCTGAAGGAATTTTTACCATAAACAGGAATGCCAAAAACCCTAGACATCCAAAAAACCTAACCCTAGGTGTTAAGGTCCTAACTTGCACATAGGTAGATCAATGTATTTGGATGTAATAAAGGTCAATATTAATAAGGCCTT